>QNUK01000620.1:336684-369733 GCA_013621035.1 Clarias magur | reverse complement strand
CTCCACATCACATCGCTCCACATCACTCCACTCCACATCACTCCACATCGCTCCACATCACATCACTCCACATCACTCCACACCGCTCCACACCACACCGCTCCACACCACACCGCTCCACACCACACCGCTCCACATCACATCGCTCCACATCACTCCACATCACATCGCTCCACATCACTCCACTCCACATCACTCCACATCGCTCCACACCACATCACTCCACACCGCTCCACATCACATCGCTCCACACCACTCCACATCGCTCTGGCTTTATTCTTATTTATTGAAAGCAATTATTTAGAATACAAATTGGTGAGAAGCCATCTGGGCTGGATGCGAAGCAGTGATGATCTAAGCCAAGTGCAGAAGAAAGAACAGAAATTCCCATCAGTTAGCTCGTCTATTAGTGGAACTAGAGGATGGACTGATTCATGGGGCATACGTTATGTTTCCCCTCCTCCATTCGCTCTCTCTCTCTCTCTCTCTCTCTCTCTCTCTCTCACATCATTTCATACCAGCATATGGGTGTGAACAGAGCTGTTGTCCTTAACCCTGATGCTCCTCTTGTCTGTGTGTGTGTGTGTGTGTGTGTGTGTCTAAATGAATGAATCAGTTTGGGATCTAATCAGCATGTCGGGCGTCTGAACGACTCTGTGGGACAGCGCTTCTAACCAGAGGTGGGTCCTTTCACTTCACTTCCTCTCTCTCTCTCTCTCTCTCTCTGTCTCTCGAGCGCTTATGGTCCATTTGCTTCAATGAAAAATGTATGATTTTGTGTTGCGTTCACTTCAGTAAAAGGGAACTACATGTGAGCTCTTTACTCCCGCTCTCTCTCTCTCTCTCTCTCTCTCTCTCGCTCTCTCTCGCTCTCTCTAAAAGTACTTTGAAAAAATATTCAAAAAGAATCACTGCGCAGTTTAAGAAAGCGACACAAACTCTTGATTTGGTAAGTGCAATTATTAAAGAACCACCTTGTTTTGTATTACAGTAATGAATTTTGAATTTTGAATGAATTGTTGTTTTTGATTGTAGCATTTAAAGCTGTTCATTACCAAGCTTGCTCTTTTCCTTCAGGATGTAAAACGTACATTTTTCTCATGTTTCATTTTTGTTTTTGTCTTGTAAATGTTCTTAGTTGCTGAGTATTGCTGTTTTATCGGACTTACAGTACTGTACGCCGTAAAATACTGTTGGAAAACATGCCGTAGAGATAACGCTATATGGAATGAAAGACAATTAATGTGTCATTTTAAAGGAAAATAATCCAAAGTTGCGTGTTGTTGTATTTTCCTATAACGGCACGTTTATCGCACCATTTACAGATTTTCAATTAGTTAAACAAGTCAAACCTTTTGTCTATTTAATGTTAGTTAGTTGCTGTTCTCGCTTACACTCCAGTAGCTATAAACGGCCGCTCTCTCATCAGCGTCTCTATTTTCTCTCGTGAATGAACGGTTACTATGGAAACGAAAACTTGTTAATACTGTCAGAACTCTGCCATTATAAAAAAAAAATGTATGTGGTCGCGATCATACATGCATGTCGTACACATTTGCCTCTCATCTCGTTTGTTAGATTTTTTTTAGTTTTGCTCAGTGAAATCAGGGACAGACTTGCTGACCGATGCAGAAGTCGGGTTTATCTTCGCCCATCTCCATATTGATTTGTTTGCTATAGCATTTTCCCGGCCTGTCAGCTACTTAGCAGGGACGCTGTATAGATGTGTGTGTGTGTGTGGTTTTACGGCCATTAGCGTTTTATCCGAGGTGCACTGATGCATTATGGGGGCTTATTGTAATACAAATTGAGGTGAATCCCTCGACAGAGAAACACTGTGTGTAATATCATTTTTAAAATGTGTTCCCATATATATGTGTGTGTGTGTGTGTGTGTGTGTGTGTGTGTGTGTGTTTGTGTGTGTGCGTGCATCCTGAATTTCATGAATTTTGACTCCCCAGAGAGTTCTTGCTTATTGAACCTGCTCTGGGCCGTTAGGGAGGAGGGGCAGGGAGGAGGAACCGTCTGGAACCTGCCTAGCATTTTTAGGTTAACTCCATATTATCTCAACGTATTCTGTTAGACGTTTACTCAAGATACTGACTACCTAAATAGAAATTACTCTGTAATCTTTAAATAATAATAATAATAATAATAATAATAAAAAAAATGCTAGGAGACCATGAGATCATCTGAGTTTGCCTTTAAAGAAAATGCAACAAGACCATCTGAGATCATCTGCCGTGCTCTTCAAAAAAGAAGATGGCCTCCGAGTGGCGCAGTGGGTAAAGCGCTCGCCCTATCATCCGGAGATCGCTAGTTCGAATCCCGGGTGGTGCTGTAACCTCTCGCAGCCGGAGGTCTAGAGAGAGCTGATTGGCCGAGAGGTACTTACTGCTCCCACATTAATCACGGCTCTACAGCCAGTCAGGGGCGTCTGTGAGCTCGCGCAGCGGAGGGAGCGGATAGCGCCGTCCTCCGAGTGTGTGACTCCGCCCCCAACGGTGCGCGAGCGAGCAGTTCGAAAAGATGCGGTCGGCTGGCGTCACGTGGTTCGGAGGAAACGCGTGATAGTCTTCGGCCCTCCCGGCTGAGTGGTAGTAGTAGCCTTAATGTGGGAGCGCCCCCTAGTGACGGGGAGGAATTGGACACGACTCAATTAGGGAGAAAATCGGGGAAAAATCCAAAAAAATAATAATAATAAAATAAAAAAGAAGATAACATGTTCCAGTCAAACAAATCAGTCAGCAGTGGCTTTCGCCTTGGAACTCTCCCATGGAACACCGACCTTGGCTGAGGCGAGCGAGGCCTGCGGGTCTTTAGATGTAGTTCTGGGTTCTTTAACGAGCTCCTGGACGAGTCGTCGTCGTGCTCTTGGAGGCATTTTGGTAGGCTGGCTACTCCTCAGAAGGTTCACTCACTGTTCCAGGTTTTCTCCGTTTGTAGATAATGGCTCTCACTGTGGTTCACTGAAGTCCCAAAGCCTTAGAACTGCCTCTGATACATGTCAAGGACTTTGTTTCTCATCTGTTCTTGATTTGGCAGTTACTGGCCAGGCGGGTTTGGACAGCTTTTTCCCTTAATAAATTAAATAATCAATTTAAAACTATATTTTGTATTTTACTCGGGTATCTTTGTGTGATATGAAATTTTGTTTAATAATCAGAACCATTTCTGGGCCTGCGAGTGGCACAGCGGTTAAAGCGCTCGCCCTATCATCCGGAGATCGCTAGTTCGAATCCCGGGTGGTGCTGTAACCTCTCGCAGCCGGAGGTCTAGAGAGAGCTGATTGGCCGAGCTCTCTCAGAGGGGAGGGATGAGAGGTACATAGCGCTCCGACATTAATCACGGCTCTACAGCCAGTCAGGGGCGTCTGTGAGCTCGCGCAGCGGAGGGAGCGGATAGCGCCGTCCTCCGAGTGTGTTACTCCGCCCCCAACGGTGCGCGAGCGAGCAGTTGTACCGGCTGAGTGGTAGTAGTAGCCTTAATGTGGGAGCCCCCTAGTGACGGGGAGGAATTGGACGCGACTAAGTTAGGGAGAAAATCGGGGAAATATCCCCCCCTCACCAAAAAAAAAATCAGAACCATTTCTGAACTATTTTGACGAACATGCAAAAAATAAAAAATAAATTAAGGAAGGAGCAAATACTTTTTCATTCCATTGTACTATGAAATAATGAGATAATCTGAGAGATAATGATCTTAGAATAATGGTATTATAAGAGATACAGTAAACGTCTAATGAAGCTACTTTGAGATAATCTGAGATAGAATGCACTTTAAATTAAGATAAAACGAGACCTTGAGAGAATCTGGGATAACATTGTTTGAATGTACTAAACATTTCTAAAGATAATCTGAGATACAATAAAATATACAAAGGCCATGAAATAATCTGTCATTTTGTTAAAAAAAATTTTTATTTTTATGTGAGACCATGAGCTAACCAGATCTTTAGTCTATAGTAAATTTAAAACGAAAGGTACTATCAGAGTTTTCCAGCTACATCTTAAAACTCAGAATTGCAGTTCTGAATTTTGACCACTAGGGGCAATGATAACGTTGTGGAGCGATAAATGGGGACGCGAGCACACAAGTCAACAGATCCTTAGATAGAAACCAAATGCTTCGATCAATAGAAGATTACATTTGAAATTGAAGATTAATATTGGTTGAATGGCTGCTAATGGCTTTTCACCACCTGGTCCTAAATTCCTGTGACCTCTGGTTCTTGATAATATAATGCGTATATGGTTACAGCTACCATGGGACCCTGTTATAAATTTAGGATGCATTGTTTTGAGATCTGGTCTGTCGCTTTTTTCCCCCTTTGTATATCCGTACAGTATATGAAGGTTGCTTACACCTGTATGAGGTGGTAGCAAAAAGTTCTGAGACCAGTTTAAGAGACCAGGAAGATCTTCAATTAACTCAACCCTCGAAAATATCGAAACCATTTAGCAACTTGTTCATGATGATCATCGGCGGAAAATCTACAACCTTGTCGTACTCAACAGTCCAGGTGATCCTCAAGGAACTGAGGACCTGCAGCTCGACTAAGTGTATGACCATCGTCCTTTTCACCATTTGCGGCATTGTGCAGAGAGAATCCGTCCCCAGGATCCAGACCGTCAATGGCAAATTCTACTGCCAGGTTTTCAAGTCTGTACAGCGAAAGTGACCGGATCTGTGGCGTGCGCATCTCAAAACGTTTTGGTACCACCTCATTTATATTTTATTCATTCATTTATTTTGGAAGGGACCAGATGGCACAAAGACTCTGCTGGCCTCTTCGCCTGGCCATGGTGTGTGTGTGTGTGTGTGTGTGTGTGTGTGTGTGTGTGTGTGTGTGTGCCAACCTCTGTAGCTCTGACCAACTGGTGTGTATGCATGTGTGTGTTTTGGAGGACAGATAAGGTGGAGCGAAGAACAGAACTGATAAGTACATATTGCAATAACTGATCTGTCGATCTTTCTATTTATCATTATATGTAGCATTATTTTAAGTTTGATGTATTTCATTATATTTACTGTCGTTATATGCAAAATTTCATTAAAATCTATTGTAATTTTACTGCATATTGGTTTCAACAATGGTCATTGCCACAAAGCAGCTTTACAGAATCAAAGGAAATTATGGACTTTATGTAAGTGCGTATTGTCAAAAGCATAAAAAAAAAAAAACAGAAAAGTACAAAACAAAAAAGTCAGAATTATTTACAAAATGTATTATAAAAATCATAAATCAATATGTTAATAATAAAAAAATTATTATTATTATTATTATTATTATTATTGATAATAATAATAATAATAAAAAAACAAAATGACTAAAGAATGCAATGCCGAAATAAATCAAGAAATTTCAATCGAAGCAGATTCACCTCCTGATTATTTATTTAATTTTCCGTCCACAGTTAACGCGGCCATGTCCTCCACCCCGCTCGCTGAGACCGAAGAAGATGTATTTGGTGAGTGACCTCTTCTCTCTCTCTCTCTCTCTCTCTCTCTCTCTCTCTCTCGCTCTCTCTCTCTCTTCCCTTCCCCCCTCCTCCATTAGCGCCCCATCCCGGCCTTCAATTTACACACACTCACACACACTCAGTGCGTTACGGCACGAGAGTGGACCAGCGAACCCATGAAACAGGATCCGGTACACGTGTCCTCTTCTTCCTGCACCGTCTTCTCTTCGCACCGTCCTCACTCTCCAGATCGATGCTGTACATCTCCAGCTTGTTATCTGGAGCAGAGGCTCGTTTCACAGATCCATTTCTGTTAATAGATTCTGTTGATTTCGTAATCTGGGCAAGTCTTATTTGTGAGTTGAACGGTGAAGGTTTGTGTGTGAAATAATTATGTCACACACACACACACGCACGCACGCACGCACGCGCAGGGTATCCGCACCATCTTTCATTTATTATTTCTTTCTGTTTCTGTTCATGAAATGTTCTTTCTGCCGTCTTCTTTCTGGAGGCCCCTCATTTCTGCCCCCAGTGATCCGCACTCATCTCCTTCTCTTAATGTCTCACACTCACTATACTGTCTGCTTCCCATTAATTTCCTTCCCGAAGCCTGCAAATCTTCTGCTTCTATCATTTTAATATCTTTTACATTGCCGTCACTTATACAAGCCGTCGTTCGTATCAAAGAGGGACTTTTGATTGCGCAGGAAAACAGACCACAGTTATAAGAATTTAAACGCCTCTGTTTATTTCTCCGTATAATCCCCCGCTACACTAATGCACTTCTCCCAGAGTTTCTCCCGAGTGCTTGTAGAACGTTTTCTCAGTACGCCGGAGCCATGATGGTACTGCCTGTCTGATTCACGTTCCGAAACGCCGGCCTCCCAGGAACTCCTTTAACACCTTGGAGCAAGGTCAGGACCGTACGGAGGACGTGGCAATAACTCCCACCCGAGCTCCTGTAAAGTGGATGTGGTGATGGTGAATGATTGTGTGTGCAGTTCGCACAGGCAGATGCGTCTCTTCCTCAAGTTATCCGTCAGATTGTAAGAATCAGGTGCTGAATGTTCGCAGGACCGACTGCAGTGGACTCCGAGCCACCTCGGCTGAGATCTTCAATCATACGACTTATGACATTCTTTAAAATGTTCTCACCGGTCAAATATTTTACAGCGGCTAAGAGTCTCATTATCACCACGCTGAGCCGGAAGCCTTCCGAAAATGCCGATCACTTTTACACCTTAATTTACCAGAAAGTCCCGGTTTGATTTGAACGCACGTATGTGAAGCTCTTTAACCCGTTTCCAGTACTTTTTGACCTCTTTGGCGTCCTGCCAAGACCTGACAGTCATGTTCCGCTCTCTTGCTTGATACATTTTTATGTTCATGTATCGGGGCGGTAAATCCTTTATACAGAGAAGTGCACAGCACCGAAGGAAACCAAGCGAGCACATTTGCCGTGTCCTGAAAAATCATAGGCAGTCTATGACAGCACGGTAGCTTGGTGGTTAGCACTGTGGCCTCGCACCTCCAGGGTCCGGGTTTGATCCCCGCCTCGGGCTCTGTGTGTGTGTGTGTGTAGAGTTTGCATGTTCTCCCCGTGCTTGGTGGGTTTCCTCCGCGCACTCTGGTTTCCTCCAACAGTCAAAAGACAGGCAGATCAAGCTCAATTCAATTCCCAAATTGCCCATAGTGTGTCTGTGTGTGTGTCTGTGTGTGTGTCTGTGTGTGTGTGTGTGTGTGTGTGTGTGTGTGTATATACACAGGGTGTACCCCGCCTAGGCCCCTGAGTCTCCTGTGATAGGCTCCAACCCCTCCCGCAAGCCTGTATACAGGATAAAGCAGTATAAATGATGAATGAATGAATGAATGAATGAACTCAAACTCGCTCGTCCGAACGAACCGCTTCAGTGTCTATGTAAATGAGCTAATGCCGAGCCACGCCCCTCCAGGTGGAGGAGGAGGAGGAGGAGGAGAGGCTCTTCTTATATGAGGTCACATTAGAGGCACTGGCTGACAATCCAAAAATGATAGCAAGACAAAAATTCCGGTTCGCCTTAAGGGCTGTAATTTTGCATGGAAATTGTCTCGGCACACGAAGTATTTCCGAGTAAACGAACCGAGCCGAAACCGACGCCGGCTAATTTGCACGCACGTCCAGGGGCCGTTCGACGCAGGTCTCGATCAGTGGAAAGCCAAGCAAAGCCAGTGGACACATTTCTTGGGGATTCTCGTAGGTTTTTCTTTCTTTTTTTGTTGTGTTTCGGCACTTTGCGTAAGATTTAGTGAAGTCGCAGCACCGCGGGTCCCGAGAATGTCATCAAGGACGATAGCAAGAAGAAGAGGGAGCCGCGTTCAGTTTGGGTTTTAAAGCAGCCGGTGCCGAGAGGAATCATGGGTTAAGGTTAAGTGAGGCTTAATGTGTATTTATTTCATATTTAACTTCATTTACATGTCTTTTCGAAATGTTTTGATTACTTTCATATGCAAAAAAAAAAAAAAAAAATATATATATATATATATATATATATATATATATATATATATATATTATATATTATATACATTACTTCCTATACAAACTTTTTTACCTCAGGAACGGATTAAATTTGTATGCCGAGGCACCACCATATTTATCTTAATGCCTAAATCCTGATTTTAGGTTTGTTTATTTATTTATTTATTTATTTATTTTTTAACTGAGGCAATAATGCAGAGATAATAAAATGTGTGTGTGAAGCATTGGGTGGCGTTTACAATGTGTAGAACCATTCTGGGCTGCATCTCACACACACACACACACACACACACACACACACACACACACACACAGTAGGTGCCGAGCCGTAGATTTGATCCCATTTATATTCTGGGGTTAAAGCTCAGATTTTACAAGGTCAAATATTTAACGAGATCGCCAGTGAAGGACGTCTCGGACAAAACAATTACGCGTGATTAACACGACACTTACAGCGCCGCTGTGTAACATTCAGAGTGTTGAATAAAGCGCTCTTCTACAGTAAGTACCTTTTGCAGGAGACTAATAAGCAGCTTACTAGACTTCTGGCTCTCATGTTTGCTGGAGGCTGAAAAATAATAAGGCTTGAATTATCCAGGACGATCTCAAACGCTTTATGAGTTTAGCTAGAGGGCAGATGTAGCGCCTTTACATTCCTCAGACCTCGCTAAAGCATCTCTCAGCAACGATCACTTCTTTCTGCGAGTGTGTGTGTGTGTGTGTGTGTGTGTAAGAGAGGAATACCGTTACATCATTCACTTTGGTAATTTCTGGCTGCTGACAGCTTAATAGAGCTCCAGCCCTGCTTTACGACATTACTGTGTTTTATAGCTGCTAAAGCATATGTGTGTGTGTGTGTGTGTGTGTGTGTGTGTGTGTGTGTGTGTGTGAGATGCCTGAAGAGATGAACATATTCAGGTTTTGCATTTACAGTCATGATCCTTATCGTATTTAAAAAAACCATTTACTTTCTGTAAGATCTGACAGACGCGGTGCCTGAGACAGAGCGACTAGACAGCAGCTTACAAAAAGCTAAAGCTCAGCTGTCTATCAAAACCAGGAGGCATCGCCCGTCCAGGTCTCGTCTCCGGGACAGCCTGAGCTCCACGGAGGGAGACGACAGCTTCGATGGAAAGGTGAGTTTTGTAATTTTGCTAATGTAAAAAAAAAAAAGGTTTGAAGAAATATTAGAATTGTCATGGTTTTGTGTTTTCACGTGCACCAGAGCCACACCGGCCTGCTGTCTGGCTCCGGCTCACCCCTCCATGTGTCCCTACGCTGCCCTTCCCCCTTCTCTGACCTCCATCCTTCCTCATGTCCCGCAAAGAAGGACCGAGCCTTCAGCTTTGAGACAGCCGAGAAGGAACAGAAACGCAGGAGTGCGTGCTTCCTGACTCCCTCCTCTCCAACCTACATGCTCAAACAGGACCGCCAGGAGGACCACGGCCACCTGCACCACAGAGACCACGTCCAGCAGCGCCGGGAGGACAGTCCTCATGTGGAGCTGCACCACCAAGAGAACGCCCTTCTTCAGCTCAGGGACAATCCCCAATTAAACCAGGAGGACCGAACACACCTGCGCCAGAGGGACCACGCCCACCCAGTACGGGTTGACCATAACCGAGTGCACCAAGGGGACCACCAGAGTGACCAAACACACCTGCGCCAGGGTGACCACACCCACCTGCATAAGAAGGACCAAGTGCCTGAACGCCACAGCCACTTGCACAAGAGGGACCAACTCCAGAAGAACCAAAGCCATATGGGTGAGGAGGACCAGGTCCAGCTATCTAAGGAGAGTCCTTCTCCCCTGCGCCAGAGGGAATACCCTCAGAGTGAAGGTAGTTATATTTAACAAGCATCATTAACTTGCTCCCAATGCAGTTTTTAAACACCGTAATACTTTAAAGTGCTAAACTTTGATCTCACATGAGTGTCCAGTAGAACACAAGAGGATGAGAGAGCAGGGCTGATTTATTTTTCTGTATTGGCATTATGAATCATTTGCTATGGTTACCTTGATTGATCTTGGACCTTTTAATTAGCTATCTTCAGCATGCATATACAGCCAGAAGTTTTGAGAATGACACAAATGTGAATTTTCACAAGGTCTGCTGCTTCAGGGTCAGATGTTATTATGGTAAACTGAAGTATAATTACAGGCATTTCATAAGTGTCAAAGGCTTGTAATGACAATTACATTAAGTTTATGCAGAGAGCCAGAAATTTTCAATGTTTTCAAGAATTCGCCCTGCCATGCTGACAATAAAATAATAATAATAAAAAAAACAACAACACTTTGGCCACATCCTGACTGATGGTGTAGCCTATTCTTGTATAATCATGCTTGGAGTTTGTCATTTGTGGGTTTTTGTTTGTCCACCTGCCTCTTGAGGATTGACCACAAGTTCTCAATTGGACTAAAGTCTGGAGAGTCTCCTGGCCACAGACTCTCAGACTTCAAAATTTCAATATTCCGTTCCCCAAGCCACGTTTCATCACCAAACTGTTCTTGAATGGTTGGGAGAAGTTGCTCTCAAAGGATGTTTTGTACCATTCTTTATTCATGGATCTATTTTTGGCGAAATTTTGAGCGCGCCCACTCTCTTGGCTGAGAAACGACCCCACACATGAACGGTCTCAGGATGCTTTGCTACATCCTACAGTCCACATGAGCCTTCAATAATGAACTGGACTCAAGTTTAACCTGTTATACTGAACGCCCAATCTCACACAGTATGATGCAAATCAATCCCTGTTATTTGTTTTACCCATGGATGAGCGGGTTCCCTGCTGGGTCTGGCTCCCCTCAAGGTTTCTTCCTATTCTTCCATCTCAGGGAGTTTTTCCTTGCCACTTGCCATCGTCCGCGGCTTGCTCATCAGGGACAGTCTTATCATTTTGATTCATACACGTTCTACTTCTCATACAAACGTATGTAGTTCTTTTGATTGTGTAAAGCCGCTTTGTGACAATGTCAATTGTTAAGAGCGCTATATAAATAAACTTGAATTGAATTGAATTGAATTGAATTTGCTGTTGGCATGACAGAGGACTGATGGTAGCGTCCACCTTTTCTCCCCTGATCAAGCTTTTTTATGGATGCCCCAAACAATCAGAAAGGGTAACACAGTATGACTGCAGATCAATCCCTGCTATCCGTTATCACCCAAATGAGGGTGGGTTCCCTGTTGAGTCTGGTTCCTCTCACGGTTTCTTCTCCATGCCATCCCAATGGAGTTTTATTCTTGCCAAGCTCTACACTGGTGGTGCCCCAATTCCTAAACTTCAGGAGACAGTTGTAGTCATGGCGTTGCTGGACTTTCTTGGGCATTGCAATTAATTGCAATTCATCAATACAAAACAAGTTCAACAGCGACATCATCACGATACTATTACTGAGAAGCACTAATGCCTGAGAGCAGTGCTGGTCATTATCTCTCAACATCAGGATGCAGGTGTACGGCCTCGACTGACAGATATTCCACGGTGTTGGTTCCAACCTTAGAAAGAAAGAAAGTAAAAGTTTATGGAAAAATTCGAGAGGCTTGGCTAGTGTGCATATTTGTAAGATGATTAGTGTTTTGTAACACCTCAGTTTTTTATATGTGGTTGCTAACGCTAGCAACCTAGCTAAATGCTAGCGTCATGCTGGCACTACAGTTAACAGTTTAGCTTTCATTCATCATTTCACCACCTTCATACACCCTGCAGGCATTCTACAAAGTAAAGCTAAAAAGCTCAGGCATTTTTGCAGTTTCTTTCATACACAGGTGGGGTTCTTTGGTTTGGCTAGTTAGCAGCCATTGTCAGATAAGCTAGCATGTTATAGCACAGACCAGGCTGAAAGTTTGAGTGTAACAAGGTAACAGTAATAAATGTTACATACAGTGAAGAAATTCAGTCATAGGTGAGTGAAAGTGTGCATACAGACCTTATATTGAACGTTTACATTTCCTCTTAAATGTAAAAAAAAAAAAAAGACACGAAGCTGAAACAGCCACTGAAGACACCGGTGAACTTCGGGGGAGGGGCGGTCTTGTCTGTGATGTTAGCTGTCGCTAGCTAACCCAACTCCAACCCAGCAAGCTGGGTTAAACAAAAAGTACCCAATTCACTGTAAATAACCCAGAAATATTACCCAACAGAGGCAACCCAGCGTTTGGGTAGTAAAAACAACCCAGCATTTTTTAGTGTGAAGGGAAGTGGAACAGCAATCAGCAGTGCTAATTTGGTCTCATTGCTTAAGGCATGCAAAAATATTGTTACTCTGCTTCTACGCAAAGGTGGTTTATTGTCTGGGGTTGGCATTAAAACCCCATAAGTTAAATAAAGGCATGTAGCTGTGTGTCTTTGAGCTTATACAGTATATATACACACACAAGTCAAAGTGGACAAAATATACAGTACATTTTTTTCCACTATAATTTTTCCCCAATGTTTGTCCACTATATTTTGTTATATTATGTGCTATATGTTTTATACTGCCTGGTTAAAAGAAAGTTAAGGGTTAAATTATTGGCCTACATCAAGTAAAGACAACAACTAAAGGGATTTGAAATGACTGGAACTGGGTTAAGAAACCATTCAACATATCAGAAGAAATTCTTCGGTTTGCTAAGGAGTGTAATGAATGGTTGATAACGGATAGCAGGGATTCACTTTCAGTGATGGAGAAAGGTCATGTGGCCTGATGGGTTCAGATTGAGTCGCTTCCAGAGTGATGCTGAAATGTATTATACACTAATGACCTGGTCTTATTGTGTGTATTCAGATGACGGTCATGATATCGGTTCGGATGAGCCGAGCAGCCCGACTGTCCTGCTGGACAAAAAGACCAGGAGGCGTTTCCTCGATCTCGGGTCAGTACAGATTGACAAACACCACATCCGGTCGCTCATTATTTTTGCTAGAGCAGGTGTTGTATTCCTACTGCACAGGACGCACTACTCAGTGTGTTTGTTTGCACAGGGTCACTTTGCGGCGCACATACGGTAAGGTGAGGAGGGAGCGAGCCAGCAGACACGCCGCAGAAAATCGGTACCAAATGCTATAAAACGGTGCATATGCATTTACACATGTGGCTTTCTTCTGCTCACGTGAATAACCGACTGGTTTGTAGGGAGCCTGACGGAGCACAGAGCCGTTCCTCACGTTCCTCTGGTCCCCCGTTTGTGCCTTTCTCCTGGTTGACTGACAGAATTAGGGGTTCCGGGTCACCGAAGAACTCCAGCCAATCTCCAGCCAAGTGTCTACCTGAGGTCATCTTGAAATCAATTCAGTGTTTTCTTTATTTAGATTAGAATAGATTAGTGTGTTTTGTCCTGTTGTGACATGTTCCTCCATTTTGACTTGAAGTCAGTGCAGTAGGTGATAATCCTGTTTCTAAATTATTGCATCGCTGGATTTCTCTTCTCCTCCTAGGAAGATGAGGAGCTGAAAAATGACAGAAGATCCACCAGGAGCGAATCGTCACAGCCATACCAGAGCCTTTCTGATCATTCCGATGAGGTGTGTTTTACATCTCCTGAGGGACAGTTTCTTCTCGAATCGAGACAAAGCCAAGTGACGGTGTCATTTTTCTTTTCCCTCAGGGCCGTGATGGATGCGCAGAAGGTCGAGTGGTGAAAAAGAAGACCATTCTGCCCTTCTCATCGGGTGGAAGAGACAAGACAGAAAAGCAGAACGGCGTCCAAAGGGACAAGAGGGACAGCGGACACGATGGAGACGACCAAAAACTACTGACCTCTCAATCACAGTGCAAGAATTTGGATATATGAATAAATTCTTCCTTTTTTTTTTTTCCTTTCTATTTTTTTTTTCTTCCAATTGTAAATACTGTAGGCACTGATATTATTGTAACTTATTCAGACAGCTTAATAAAGTCTTTTGAAAAATGACAAAATACAAATAATTAGATGTGTATGTTTGTTGGAGTCATGATAAGAACATGTTTAGAAAGCAAAATAAAATATCAAGGTAAAAGAGTCTTGTTTAAATTTTCTTTATGATAATAATAATAATAATAATAATAATAATAATAATAATAAATCTATTGCTGCTGCATTATGCCTAATTGAAAAGAGTCATCTTGACTTTAATGTGTTTAAGCACATATGTGGATTCGGCTGGACTGGAAAAATTACTTTAAGAGGCCAGAGAGATTGAGACCTACAGCTGGCTGAACAGCTGATTAATTTCTTGATGTTGAAGACGTTTGAAGTGGTCTCACACATCCAGGGTCAAAGGGTTCAAGTGCTGTCTCTGGTCTGAGTTTGGAGTCTGCATGTTCTCCCTGTGCTTGGTGGGTTTCCTCTGGGTAGTCTGGTTGTGTGAGTGTGTGAGTGATTGTACGAGTGTGCATGTGTGCACTGTGATGGATTGGCACTCTGTCCAGGGTGTAACTTCCCTCATGCCCCAAAGTCTCCAGGGATAGGCTCCAGGTCTCCCACAGCCCGGTACACTGGACAAAGCGGTATAGACAATGAATGAAACATTTGAAATGTCTCAAACAACAGCAACTGGCGAACATTTCCTTTAATTAAGAACAGCAAATAACCATTTTGACTTTAACTTTGACGGCAGGTAAGAACGAAGAGCGAACCAGAAATTCTGAGTGAAACTGGGCAAATCGGCCACAGAGACGTTTAACATGATTCGGCACGTTTAGCGATGAAACGATTCATTTGAGATGTTTCGAGTGACACGTGGGCTTCAGGGGTGGAAGAACATCACTGGAAGACAAGATATCAAGAAACGTACAGCAAAAAAGAGCTAATCTTCAAACTTTCTGACAGAACCTCATATTTAATGTTGTTAAATAAGGTTGTGACTATTACATGTGATCACATTTTTGTAATCATTTTTGTGTGATCTTGTTTTTTTTTTGCTTGTATCTATTAAAAAAAACAGAGAGAATGCTAACATATAGATGATACAACTAAATATATTATTATTATTATTATTACTATTATTATTATTATTATTATATTATATGACATGAGATAAAAAGTTAAAAAAAAAAAAAATTCTCTCACACACACACACACACACACACACACACACACACACACACATCATAAACCAATTAACAAGCGCGAGAACTGAGCTGACCAATAACATTCGCGCATACTGATCGCTCGCGCTGATCCCTGTGCACGTCCTGGCCAATCAAACGCCAGGGTACTACTTTCAAAATGGCGCCCGCCGGAACTAGATTCGGAACTAGATTTAAGAGTCCTTATTTCTACCGGTATTCCGAGAAAGCCCGCCTTCTACGCCGGGATTGGCTAAGAATTCTGGATATCCGCTCATACTTTAATTCCATTGGGTAGTTTTTCAAAGTGGTGACCAATCATGTCAGAGAAGGCGGGCTTTGTTTGAAAACGGGTGAAGAAAACTGTAATGCTTAAGTTAATGAATTAAAAAGCTTGCCGTCAAGCGTATTCTTATTTAGGAGTAAATACACGAGCAGGTAAATATGTGTTATGTAATGTTTATTATAGTTAGGTGTATAAGCCGAATGTAAATAAGATGCAGTTAAATTGTATTTGAAATGTGTTTCTGTTAGCGCGTTAGCTGCTAGCCGGGTAACAACAACAACAATAATAATAATGCGTTTTATAATGTTTAATCGAGTTGAACAAATCCAGCTCATTATATCCATATTATAAAATGTAAGAAATTAGAAGTAATGTTAATACTAATACTAATTAATAAAGCATGGATGCAGTTATATCTTGATAGCAGATAAGTACAACTCACAAGAGTGTTAAACTTTACACACTGTAAATAAACAACAACAACAACAACAACAAATAACTTGTAATGATTAAATTTGAGATTATTATAAAGAAATCCACTTATCTTACTATTTGTACATATCAGTCGGGATTGTAAAGTACTAAAAATGGCTTATTAATCAATTTCCTAGATGTTTTTAATAATTGTTATCGAGATTATAGAGCAGTTTTCTACATGCGCATAATTATCTTGAATGTATTATTACTATTTTTCTGTTTGAATATTTGATTGTTTTAAATTAATTGTGCTCGTAATTGCAGTTAATTCTTCTTTTTAGGTCACAGACAGTCGTTTAAGCGTTTCTCTGCACATCACACTGTGTATGGCTGTGTATGTTAAAATGTAAATTTAACCATTTAAAAATTTTTTTATTTATCTGCTTTTAATTTTATTGCGCTTCAGTGAACGATTTCCTACATTACCCACAATACTGTTCAACTTCCTGAAGGCAGCGATGCAGCGGCACTCTAAGTCTTAGTTTCTGATTTTGCTCAGTTTTTCCTTTTCTTCAGGTTTTCTTTATGCGCAAGCTGAAGATGGTGAACCTGAAGCAAGCCATCCTGCAGGCGTGGAAGGAGCGCTGGAGCGACTATCAGTGGGCCATCAACATCAAGAAGAACTGCCCCAAAGGGACGACGTGGGATTATCCCAACCTCGCAGGTCTCTGAGGGGAAACGCGATACGACATGACCAGGCTCGGTTCTGATGTACTGTGCATGAGTAGCGTTGCTGCGTTTAAGTCACCTTTCTGGCACCTGATACAAAATGAGGCTAAGAAGCGGTGAGAGCAGGGTGCGGAAGCGGTCGGTGTCCCTCATAGTGCCCTGTGACCTCAGCAGGTCAGGGTTTGAGATTCAGCAACAGGAAGGAATCATCTCGGTTATTGTCATGCAGCGGGTGCCAAAAGTTGTGAGAATGACGGAAATATTCTTCCATAGTTTCTTTCGAGTGTGTAAAGCTGCTTTGCGGCAATGACGAATGATAAAAGCGCTATCATCAAACAAATCAAATTTAATTGAAATATTCATTTTCAAAAGTCTGCTACTCCAGTGTTTTTAGATCTTCGTGCCAGATGTTACTCTGGTATACCGAAGTATAATTACAAGCATTTTGTACGTGTCAAAGGCTTTTATAGACAAATAGATTAAGTTTAAAGATTCAGTATTTGCAGGATTGGCCACATCCTGACTGATGACGCAGCCCATTCTTGCGTAATCAAGAAAGTTTGTTGGTTCTTGTTTGTCCAAACGCCTCTTGAGGATCGACCAGGTTCTCAGTGGGATTAAGGTCTGGGGAGTCACTTAGTTATCCACATAGTTCTCACTTTTGCCTCATGACGAGGGGCTCCATCACGCTTGAAAAGGCGTTGTTCATCACCACACTGTTCTTGGGTGGCTTGGAGAAGTTTCTCTCAGAGGATGTTCTTCGTTCTTGGTCGTGTTCTTAGACAGAATTGTGAGTGAGCGCACTGACCTGGCTGAGAGGTGACGCCACTCATGAATGCTCTCAGAATGCTTTACTGTTGGTATGACCCAGGATTGATGGCTCACCTTCATACATTTTAAGAAGGACAGTAAAGACGCCAATTCTCACCAGGAAAATCATCAGAGACAGACTGATAAAACTGACAGGACTGGGGGTAAAGTCATTTCCTCCGATGAAACCCCTTTGCGATTGATTGTTGTCATGCCAACAGTAAATGTTTGGAAATTTACTTCAGTATACCAGAGTAGCATCTAACAAAAAGATCTAAAACACTGAAGCAGCAGACTTTTACCAGGATGCTGCTGTGCGTCAGTGCACGTCATTTAAATTTTTTTCCCCTCAGGTTAAACTTCTAAATCTTTGTGAATGCTTTCAGCTGTAGCACAGTGTTTCCTAAAGTGCTGGGCTATATGTAATTAAATTACTGTTATTTATTTATAGTTAATTATTTACATTATTTGTGACAAGTAATCAGGACTAATAAAACAAAGCCACAGGATTTTTTTGCTATACACACGTGGACAAAATTGTTGGTACCCTTCGGTCAATGAAAGAAAAACTCACAAATGGTCACAGAAATAACTTTAATCTGACAAAAGTAATAATAAATAAGAATTCTATGAATGTTACCCAATGAAAGTCAGACATTGCTTTTCAACCATGCTTCAACAGAATTATAAAAAAAATGAACTCATGGAACAGGCCTGGACAAAAATGATGGTACCCCTAACTTAATAGTTTGTTGCACAACCTTTTGAGGCGATCACTGCAATCAAACCATTCCTGTAACTGTCAGTGAGACTTCTGCACCTCTCTGCAGGTATTTTGGCCCACTCCTCATGAGCATGCTGCTCCAGTTGTTTCCGGTTTGAAGGGTGCCTTTTCCAGACAGCATGTTTCAGCTCCTTCCAAAGATGCTCAATAGGATTGAGGTCAGGGCTCATAGAAGGCCACTTTAGAATAGTCCAATGTTTTCCTCTTAGCCATTCTTGGGTGTTTTTAGCTGTGTGTTTTGGGTCATTGTCCTGTTGCAAGACCCATGACCTGCGACTGAGACCCAGCTTTCTGACACTGGCCAGCACATTTCTCTCTAGAATCCCTTGATAGTCTTGAGATTTCATTGTACCCTGCACAGATTCAAGACACCCTGTGCCAGATGCAGCAAAGCAGCCCCAGAACATAACAGAGCCTCCTCCATGTTTCACAGTAGGGACAGTGTTCTTTTCTTCATATGCTTCATTTTTCCGTCTGTTTTTTGCCTTGGCAAAAAGTTCCATTTGTGTCTCATCTGTCCATAGGACATTCTCCCAGAAGCTTTGTGGCTTGTCAACATGTAGTTTGGCATATTCCAGTCTGGCTTTTTTCTGATTTGTTTTCAACAATGGTGTCCTCCTTGGTCGTCTCCCATGTAGTCCACTTTGGCTCAAACAACGACAGATGGTGCGATCTGACACTGATGTTCCTTGAGCATGAAGTTCACCTTGGATCTCTTTAGAAGTCTTTCTGGGCTCTTTTGTTACCATTGGGATTATCCGTCTCTTTGATTTGTCATGAATTTTCCTCGTGCGGCCACGTCCAGGGAGGTTGGCTACAGTCCCATGGATCTTAAATTTCTGAATAATATGTGCAACTGTAGTCACAGGAACATCTAGCTGCTTGGAAATGGTCTTATAGCCTTTACCTTTAACATGCTTGTCTATAATTTTCTTTCGAATCTCCTGAGACACCTCTTTCCTTCGCTTCCTCTGGTCCATGTTGAGTGTGGTACATACCATGTCACCAAACAACACAGTGACGATCTGGAGCCCTATATATAGGCCCACTGACTGATTACAAGATTGTAGACACCTGTGATGCTAATTAGTGGACACACCTTGAATTAACATGTCCCTTTGGTCACATTATTTTCAGTATTTTCTAGGGGTACCATCATTTTTGTCCAGGCCTGTTCCATGAGTTTATTTTTTAAAATAATTCTGTTGAAGCATGGTTGAAAAGCAATGTCTGACTTTCATTGGTTAACATTCATAGAATTTTTATTTATTATTACTTTTGTCAGATTAAAGTTATTTCTGTGACCATTGTGAGTTTTTCTTTCATTGACCGAAGGGTACCAACAGTTTTGTCCACGTGTGTATATTTATCGGACGTGTTTTTAAAGCACACAAATACATAATCATAAAGGAAAGCTGTTAATGTGAAAACCATCACGTTTTCGTTACGGCCAAGTGTTGGTCAGAATACAGGATTAACAAATGACATTTTCTACTTAATCATTTCACACTTACGACTTCACACGTTTTCTGTATACAGTACATGGACGGAGTGTGACGGTATCACACCGCGCTGCTGCAGGCCCGCTAATGCAGAACTGTTGTGTTTTTGAAATAAGAAATAAAACAGCCAGCAAGTTGTGAGCTTCTGATTGTAGACCTTTGTCGTCCTAATCCTGGTCATGTGATTTCTTTCTCCCCGTCCAGAAGCTTTGCTGGAGCAGGCGATGATCGGGCCGTCTCCGAACCCGCTCATCCTCTCCTACCTGAAGTACGCCATCAGTTCCCAGGTCGGTAAACGCCTCAGCTGCTTAAAAATAAACAAATAAATTCATTTTAGCCGCGGTGAGGTGTAGGGAATATGAAAAGGGGCGAAGTTTGTTATGAAAGAAATCTCTTTAATTGCAGGATTAAAAGCAGGATTTGGGATTTTGTTTTTCACTGTAAAGCTTGAATAGAAAACACAATAGATGCTTGAACAATATACTGTAGATGAATATAAAACATAATAGATAAACACCTATAAGTTGATTATTTTCCTGTAGCAGAAAAGTTCACCATTAAAGAATCAAACGGAAGATATTATAAAAACAGATACAGTAAAGTTTTAGGCACTGATTGTTTTTTAGTACAAACGTTATTGAAAATTTGTATTTAATTAATACTTTTTAAATTTATTTTAAATGGCTGAAGTCAGCAAGAAAAGCTATTTATTCCACTATAAAATTAAAACCTGCGTTTAGAAAAGAAGCGGGTGCAACAGTCAAAGTCCTCAGAAGAACCGTGCATGATGCTGAGTAAAACTTGGGAGCACGCGCGTCCTCACAGCGTGCGACTTTGTTTCATTTAATACTGTTTACTTTTAACTTTTAGCTTTATAGTTCTTTTGTTTGTTTGTTTTTAAGACGTATTACTTCCTCAGACCTTTGCTCATAACAACGTACTGTGTGGAAATAACGTGTCGCTTGGCGTCCACTGTTTAGCGATCTGTGCTACGATGTGCTTTTAACATATAAACCTTCACGTAATTATTTGTCACAACCAGCAGGTGGCGATCATTACCTTTTAAAAATGTTTTTACAATAAAACAAAAAAAAAAGGAGCACTTGTTTTTGCCCTGAAATAATAATAATAATAATAATAATAATAAAAGATTGAGAGGTTTTCCTGCTTTTTAAAAAAGATAAAAATTTTTTTTTTTTATGCTATTAAAATATTTCTTTTGTAACAATAATGCGTCTTTTTGGGACGTCGTACAGATATGAAGCGCATGGAACCAAAAAAAAAAAAAAAAAGGTTAAGTGATTAAGTAAATAATTTAGATTATATTTTTGGAAGTAGAATCAACCAAAGGTAAAAAACAAAACAAAAAGTAGAGTATTTAATAAAGTGAATATTGTTTTCATAATCAGTATGCTTTATTTTAATTATTTAAATGCTTTATGCTTTTTTTAAATACATATTTTGACATGGAAGTTTCAAAGCTTTATATTTTTTATTTTTATTTCTTATTCGTTTTATATACAATTTTTTATTTATTGGTTTTAATTAAATAAGTCTTAGACAATATATATAAAAAAATCTGAATAACTGTTTACGTCACAAACAGCACCTCAGCATCTGGACGAGATCTGAATTATACCTCCAAAAATAATCTCACTATGGTTCAGTTTAATTTTTGACCCTGAAACATTACAGACTGTAATGAAAAAAAAAAAAGAAAAGAAAAAAAGACTAGATAAAAATGTTTACAAGTTGTTTACGCTCTCCTGCTGCAGATGGTGTCCTACTCCAGCGTGCTCAGTGCCGTCAGTAAGGTCAGAGTTTATTTTACACCTCTGTGTTTGATTGTGCATGATTGTGATTCCTATAAATATTTAGTTTCGGTATATAAATACAAAACGAATAACCTAAACTGTTATAGAACCACAGTTAGATTTAAAACTAAAATATTAACATTTTAAAATTTATTAAATTAATGAGCTATTAATCTGAAAACTCACAAAAAATGAGTACAATGTTTCGCCTTCATCCCCAGTTTGATGATTTCTCACGAGAACTCTGCGTCAAGTCTCTCTTGGAGATCATGGACATGTTCTCTAACCGTCTCAGGTAAGACCGCGGGTCAAGCTGGACTTCATGCATCACCTCTGTTGTTTTTAATTTGAGGAAAACTTTCATTAATGTTGAATGCATAAAATGTAGAAAAAATTTTTAATTTTTCCTACAAGCCCTGATAAATAATTGTGTTTGTGTTTTCTGCCGGTAGCTGCCATGGTAAAGCGGAAGAGTGTATTGCTCTGTGCCGGTCGCTGCTCGGGGCGGTCGTCTGGCTCCTTCAGGGCTGCGCCTGGTACTGCGAGAAGGTTAAAGAGCCTAGCGTCACCCCGCCGAGCGACACCAGTCTACGAGCTTGCCAGGAGCGCCTAGAGAACCTTCTGCAGCGGGCCAAGAATCGAGCCCTGATGCACATCGCCCGATTAGAGGAACAGGGTGTGTGTTTATTCTAACGAGGAGAGAACTCCAGTCAGAAATGCATATAAACAAAAACAAACAAAAATACCATGCACATATAAATACCAGATTTTTTTTCTTTGGCACTATTAACGGTGCGCTAGATGCTAAGATGCTCATTTTAATGCTAGCTGATGCGGTTTCTGCAGCTTCCTGGAACAACATGGAGCAAGCGTTAATAAGACTCGCTGAGAATCTGGGCAGCGTGACCGATCAGACGCTGAAGAACAAGCTGGAGGAGTGTGTGATGCTGGTCAAGAGGTGAGAGCTCAAACCTAGCGTGTCGCGACTAAACATGGTTCACCAAACCCCCCCCGTGACTAAACGTCCCCGATGGATTCAGTGTTCCTCAGATGCTGAGCGTCCAGGGTGAGCCGCCAGTCCAGACCGTCTTCCCGTCGGTCCACGCTTTCATCATGCTGGAGGGGACCATGAACCTCACGGGGGAGATGCAGCCGCTGGTCGAGCAGCTCATGATGATCAAGAGGATACAGGTAGGACTCGACTTCATCTCCCTCCGTTTCTCGGGTTCTCAGACCTCGTAGGTTCACCGACGCCTGGATTTTTCCGTTCCAGCGCATTCCAGCACCGCTGTTTGTCCTGGAGATCTGGAAAGCTTGCTTCACCGGGCTCATCGAGTCTCCAGAAGGCACGGAGGAACTCAAATGGACCGCCTTCACCTTTCTCAAGGTCTCTCTCTCTCTCTTTTGCAACTTTCCTAGATGTGGTTCTGATGATGCGCTATGGTTCTGATGATGTGATCTGGTCCTGCTGTTCACAGATTCCTCAGGTTCTGGTCAGGTTAAAGAAGTACCCTCAGGGCGAGAAGGTATAAGCTACACCTGTTTTTTTTTTTTTTCCTATTCTCCAGTCTACTCTTAATATGCTTGGCAGAAAGTTACTTTAGGAAAGAGACATTTCTTAGCTAGCAGACCGAAATTTTCACTTGTTCGGGTTTGTTTTCACACCATGTCACATGACCGGTGCATTTGCATATTCAATAATATTCATTTGATGGGCGTGTACACAGGATCAGCCTCGTCTGACTTCAATTATATCAATGTTTACGCAGCACGTTGTCTTTACTGTAGTGACTGTATACATTTTTTTTTCTGTTCATGTTGACACATTCTTGCACATTTAATATACATTTTGAGAGCCATCTACGGTCTGTCAATCTTTTAAATAAGAGCAATTTAATAAAAAATGTTGAAGATTTTGTACATTTGAAATAAATGTTTATGAATTAATGAATCTATTTGCTTATTTATTTAAAAGGCTCAACAGAAGCAAAGATATATTTATTTATTTCTCATCAGATTTAATGCTGTGGACAGTGTAAGTGTCAGGGGCGTCTGTGAGCTCACGCGAGAGGAAGGAGCGGGCAGCGCTGTCCTCCGAGCCTTAATGTGGGCGCCCCCTAGTGACGGGGAGGAATTGGACACGATAAAATTAGTGAGAAAATCAGGGAAAAATCCCCCCAGACGAGATTAGTTGTTGATGCATGCGGAGGGGTGCGTCCAGGGGAATATAATGTCAGTGTTATGTTCCGATTGTTATGGAAAATTGTTATTCATCTGCATGTGCTTTTCATACACATTCTTATGTGTTGCTTAATAAATCACAGTGCTAAGGGAGATTCTGATGGTGAAATTGCACGAGGTTGTAAGCACAGACGCGCACACACACACGCACACATACACACACACACACACACACCTACGTGCACATATGATCACACAACATGTGTGAATCATGTGTGAATATGTATGTTTGTGTGTGTAATCTCTCAGGACTTCACTGAGGAAGTGAACATGGCGTTTGAGTTTCTGCTGAAGCTCACACCACTGCTGGACAAAGCAGACCAGAGATGCAAGTAGGAGAAAATTTCCGCTGTTGAAACCTGTAACGTTTTTTCATGTTGGTTTCAAAATGCATTTCAGCATCTGATCAATGTGTGTGTGTGTGTGTGTGTGTGTGTGTGTGTGTGTGTGTGTAGCTGTGACTGCTTGAGTCTGCTGCTCCAGGAGTGCCATAAACTCTCTTTGCTGTCTGAATCCAACATGGCCGGCCTCACCGCTAAACGGTTTGTGTGGCAGCACCAGCTTAGTACTCATTACTTTCTCTCTCTCTCTCTCGATGTATCTATACATACATACATGCATACAGTGTCTCAAAAGTGAGTACACCCCTAAGTGAAAATGTGAAATTGTCAATATTTTGTGTGGCCACCATCATTTCTCAGCACGGCTTGAATTCTCTTGGCCATGGAGTTCACCAGAGCTTCACAGGCTTCCACTGGAATCCTCTTCCACTCCTCCATCACAACATCACGGAGGTGGTGGACATTTGACACCTTGTGCCCCTCCACCTTCCTTTTCAGGATGCCCCAGAGGTGTTCTATGGGGTTCGGGTCTGGAGACATGCTTGGCCAGTCCATCACCTTTACCCTCAGCCTCTTTAGCAAGCCAGTGGTCATCCTGGAGTTGTGTTTGGGGTCATTATCATGCTGGAACGCTGCTCTGCGGCCCAGTTTCCGGAGGGAGGGGGGATCATGCTCTGCTTCAGTATGTCACAGTACTCCCTCCCACAGTTTCCCTCAATGAACTGTAGCTCCCCAATGCCAGCAGCACTCATGCAGCCCCATATCATGACACTCCCACCACCATGTTTGACCGTAGGTGAGACACACTTGTCTTCTCCTTGTACTCCTCACCTGGTTGCTGCTACACACACTTGACACCATCTGAACCAAATAGGTGTATCTTGGGCTCATCAGACCACAGGACATGGTTCCAGTAATCCTGGTCCTTAGTTTGCACGTCTGCAGCAAATTGTTTGCATGTTGTTAGGACGACAACCATGCAAAGCAATTTGATGCAGTGTGCAGCGTACGGTCTGAGCACTGACAGGCCGACCTCCCATCCCTTCAATCTCTGCAGCAATACTGGACGCTATAACTCATTTGTCTGTTTTCCAAAGCCAATCTTTGGATCTGACGCTGAGAACGTGCACTCAGCTTCTTTGGCCGACCATGGCGAGGTCAGTTCTGAGAAGAACCTGTCCTCTTAAAGTGCTGGATGGTCTTGGCCACTGGGCTGCAGCACAGTTGGAGAGTGTTGCCGATCTTCTTATAGCCTAGGCTTCTTTATGTAAAGCAACAATTTGTTTTTTCAGGTCTTCTGAGAGTTGTTTGCCATGAGGTTCCATGTTGAACTTTCAGTGGGCAGGTTGAGAGAGTGGAAGAGCTTTTATACGGGCAGGGGTAGCTCAGTGGTTAAGGCATTGGACCACGGTTCAGAAGATCCCAGGTTCAAACCTCACAACCACCAAGTTGCCACTGTTGGGCCCTTGAGCAAGGCCCTTAACCCTCAATTGCTCAGATGTAATGAGATAAAAATGTAAGTCGCTCTGGATAAGGGCGTCTGCCAAACGCCTAGATGTAGATACCAAATTTAACTCGCCTGCTATCTGGTGACACCTGAGACAGTGTAACACTGATGAGTCACATGACAAATTGAGCAATTTGGCTCAATTTGTACATTTTCACTTAAGGGTGTACTCACTTCTGTTTCCAGGGGTTCAGCTATTATTGGCTGTATTTTTAGTTATTTTGAGGGGACAATAAATTTACACTGCTATGCTTTGCAGAGATGTGAGGGGTGTACTCACTTTTGTGACATACTGTATATCTCTCCCCACACTCTTTTTCTACTTCTGCTTCTAATTATTGACATTTATTTCAGGGCTGACGACAGGGAATACGCACCGAAGCTGAAAACAGCCGAGAATGCCAACATCCAGCCGAACCCGGGACTCATCCTCCGCGCCGAGCCGACTGTCACCAACATACTGAAGGTCTCCGAGTCTCCAGCGTGTTCTCATCCAGAGCGACTTTCAGAACCGCTCGTTCAGTGTTTAGCATCTCAAATCTGCATATAAGAAACCAATTGATAGACAACGTGAACTTAGAATTCGGACAGATCTTTGAATTGTCTGATAAACTGATTCAGATGTTTAATGAATGTTGAAGCAACTGGGTATAATTTCAGTGTTGTTGAGACTAAATGAGCGGATTATAACATCGGAGACAGAAAAGTCAGTCAGAACTGAAGGGAGATCCAAAAAGAATTTATTTATCAAATTCAGGACAGGGCACTAAATGGTTGAAGTTCGGTATTGAACACTAATTAGTTAGAAATGATGAGATGAGAATTCAGTACTTAAGACTCCTTAGTTAGAGTTCAGTACTGAAGACTGATGAGAATGAATCAGAGCTAAAAACCTGTCTGGGGGAAAAATAAATCAGGCACCAAAATGAACTCGGTCTGATTTGTTTCAAATCAGTACAGGACACTGAAGAATTAAATTTAATCCCGATTAATCCCGAATCGGTCGGACTTCAGTACTATAATCTGTGTACATGGTTGTCAAGTGTTGAAGTGCTGCGAGCTTTTATTATGGTGAGAATTACGCAGGAACAGGAAAGGGAAGCAGTGAGTGGATCATTTGTGTCATGTTTGTCTTATGAAATATTTTCTCCTTTCCATCAATGGGTGCCAATAATTTGAGATTCAGCTTGAAACACTTGAAGAAACACTAATCTTGTTCTGTGTTAAGACAAAGCAGAGAGAAGTGCAGATGTGAAGGTGTTCGTGTCGGCTGACTTGCATCCTTCTGTATTTTTTGCACTCTGTGTGTGTGTGTGTGTGTGTGTGTGTGTGTGTGTGTGTGTGTGTGTGTGTGTGTGTGTAGACTGTAGATGCTGATCATTCCAAGTCCCCCGAGGGCTTGCTGGGAGTTTTGGGACACATGCTCTCAGGGAAGAGTTTGGACTTGTTGCTGGCTGCCGCCGCCGCCACGGGGAAACTCAAATCCTTCGCTCGCAAGTTCATCAAGTGAGATCAGTACTTTAGTCAATTACTCTGGATATCATTCAGTACATTGGTTTAAAATGTGGCACCGGATCGGAACTCTATTTCTGACTGGAATACTTATAATTTAATACTGGAATTTGATCGTCATCCTATACAAGACCAATAAGTCCTTGAAATTAATCGATTACGATTCAGTACTGGAATTAATTCCAGAAGTAGGAATTTAGGATGAAGTACTGATTGATTGGTCGATTGATTGCAATTCAGTGCGGTTAGAATTTTAGATTAGATCAGAAATACAGTGGAACCTTGGATTACGAGCATAATTCGTTCCAGGAGCAGGCTCATATTCCAAAACACTCGTAAACCAAATCGAATTTCCCATAAGAAATTATGAAAACTCAAATTATTTGTGCCATAGCCCAAAAAATAGATACATAAAAATAATTAATACAATATATAAAGTAAAAATAAAACAAATGAACCAGCACTTTACCTTTGAAAAGAATAGCGATAGAGCAGAGTTTTCTGTGTAAATCAGAGAGTGTGTGTGAAGCCGGGCAGGGGCGTGTAAAGGCGAGAGTGTGTGTGTGTCGGGGTGTGTGTGTCGGGGTGTGTGTGTCGGGGTGTGTGTGTCGGGGTGTGTGTGTGTGTGTGTGTGTGTGTGTGTCGGTGTGAAATTACGTGCGCACACACATAGGAGACACGCTGAAACTGAGAGGGCGACGTTGATTATACCAGTAAGAGACGAGCACTAAGACCCAGCAGGGGAGAGGATTACCCACAATTCCGCAGCGCAAGAGAGAGAAAAACCATTGGCTCAGTTGTGATCACGTGATGCTCGGTGTCAAAACAAGAGCACATCCGTGATACATGATACTTGGCACTCGTAAGAGAACCAAGACTTGCCGCGTTTTTCAAGTCAAAATTTATCAAAAATCTTTGCTCGTCTGCGGAACACTCGTAAACCACGTTACTCGCAATCCGAGGTTCCACTGTACGTCATCAGATCCAAATCTGTCTGCTGTTATTTATTTATTTATTGTCCTCTCTACAGGTTAAATGAGTTTCCGAAGCACATCAGCGGTGAAGGATGTGAGTGCTCGCCGAGCCTTTCTCTCTCTCTCTCTCTCTCTCTCTCTTCTCCTCATAAAAGTGAATCGTCACCGTGGTTCGTGTCATCTACATGTGCTTTTCTCCTTTCAGCTAAATCCGCTTCAGTGCGAGCGCTGCTGTTTGACATCTCCTTCCTCATGCTGTGTCATGTGGTCCAGACATATGGATCTGAGGTCAGTACACACACACACACACACACACACACACACACACACACACACAATCCCATGATGCACATACCTATTAGCGTTACTGAATTCTCACGTGCTTGTGGCCAGGTTGTGGGTGAAATTTTTTTCCTTCAGCGGAAAAAAATTATTCAACTCAAAATAAATATTTTGTCAAGCAGTGACATCATGTGTTTGGAAGTTGTGTACGGAGAAAAAAAAACCCCCAACCCTTTTAATACTGATTGTTACATTGAATTACGATTGATTTAGAATTCAGTACTGAAAATAAATGGTTTAGAATTTAGTACTGATGAGCGCTTGATTGGAATCGATTAAAGAGTGAGTGTGTAAGTTATGGAAGGAGTCTCCAGTGTCAGTGCTCCCTAACGGCCTGAGGTGAAGATTTTCTTCATCTTTAGAGCAGATCAGTTTGTGCTTTCATGAGTGTATAACAAGAGAGACTAGTGAGCGATGAATGAGTGCTAAAAGTAAGCGAGAGCAGGAATGAACTTTTCCTAGATGAAAAGTTCCAATACATTAAATGTCACAGCGAGCAGATAAAAAGTACAGAATGTCATTTCTTTCTAAAAAAAAAAAAATTTAAACCAGAAAAACTGTGACAGTGATTTTGTTTTATCAGACCACTGCATCTCATTATTTTCCTACAACACACACACAGCGTTTCTAACGTTGCTGGTGTCCCACAGACGGAAATAATTTTCCGCAAACGCTGAACTATAACGAAAGAAGCGGCTTCCGTTGTACGAGGATTTAAGGAAGTGCAAAATCCACTTCCGCTGAAGCGGTGTCTCTTTCAGCGATCATACTCGGGCTGCAAATCTGACCATACAGCAGTTTTAAATGTGGAGTGACGCGACGACGTCAACGTCGAACCTCGTACTTGGTTAGAAAAGAAGGAAAAGTGAAGACGAGTCAGGCAGAAAGTGAAATTTTAGAGGAAAGATCTTTGAACTGAGTCTCGAGCTGAGATAAGCGTGAAGAAAGAGATTCTTTAGATGACTAGTTGCCTGAACTTTTTCTCACCTCCCCTCTGAAGTAACACATTTAATCTTAACACCATCTGAACAGATAACATCAAGTAAAAACCTTTCGTCTTGCGTTTTTTCCCTCTGTAATTAATTCGCACCTCGGTTGTTTTGATGCTGGATAAATCAGTGCGTAAAAAGATGGCAGGGTTTTTAAAAAAAATTGTTGTTTTTTTTTTTTACTCCTTCTACAGCACTTTCACAAAATAAAAAAAAATGTCTGGTGGGTATGGTGCGCAACAATGTTTCATTAAATTTTATTGAGTTATCGTTTTATAAGAAGGTGAATCAAGTCACGTAATCTGCAAAATAGCAAAAACAGTATCGGTGATTCGAGGAATGTTTTAAATTACCTTCAAATACTCGCAAGATAAAATGACAAAAAAAAGCTATTATTATTTTTTTTTAAATATCGTAATTTTAAAGTGATTATACTTCTCAAAATGCACTTAAAACTATTTTTGAAAAAGCAGAAAAGAAAAAAAAATATTTTTATTTTTTAGCATCAGGAACATGTATTCACTCAAATGATATTTTCGTGTGTGATTTAAGTGTTGTTTATGGTTGAGTCTTTCATCCTCGTAGTGTTGCCTATTGAATTATTGATCTTGTTTATTGTTTAGTCTGTCTGGGTCATTTCAGTTACTTTTATCTTGTCTATTGTTTAGTCTGGGTCATTTTTGAAACTTTCCCCCAATTTATTGTTTAGTTTAACACAAGAACAAAGGAATTCCACACTTTATAATGTGCTGCAATCTTAGCCTGCTTCGGATCGGTCAAGCCGTCGGCCATCTTTGTTTACTTTGTCTAAGCACTATCGACGTGGGAAATATGAAATCCGAGATCACCTGTTTTCATCATGACTCCAGTGATACGAGCTGTTCAATATGGCCTAGTTGATTTTCACCCACCCTGTAACCTCAGGGATTTACGGTAACTAATTACAATAGCGGTTTCGGTTCATTTTTAATCCCTGGTTCTTCTGCAGGTCATCCTGTCCGAGCCGAGTCAATCGGGTGAGACGCCGTTTTTCGAGACCTGGTTGCAGATGTGCATGCCGGAGGAAGGGAAGATCCTGAACCCAGACCACCCCTGCTTCAGACCCGAACCGGGCAAAGTGGAGAGTCTGGTAGCGTTACTCAACACGTCCTCAGAGATGAAGCTGGTGTAAGTCCAGAGTCCTGAGGAAAATAAAGTGAAAATCAGAACATTTAATACGTTTTTTTTTTTTTCATTTCTTTTTTTTCCCTTATTGTTTTTTTTTTTTTTTTTTTTGTGGAAATTACAGGTTTATAGTTCTGTAGTAACGATGGGTTCTGACCGTGATGTCGTTGACGTAGAGATTTTCATCGTATAGATGTGAACTTGAAGATGTTCTCAGTTTTAAGTGGCACAGTGGCATGGTGGTTAGCACTGTGGTCTCGCACCTCCAGGATCGAGAGTTTGATTCTCTCCTCAGGTCTATGTGCGTGTTATTCCCCGTAACTGATGGGGTGATCTGGTTTTCTCCCAGAGTCCAAAAACATGAAGATTAGGCTGATCGGTGTTTCCAAATTGCCCGTAGTGCGTGCGTTAGTGTGTCTGCGTGTGTGTGCCTGTGCCCTGCCATGGATTGTCATCCCGTCCAGGGCCTCGTGCCCCGTGTCCCCATGGAGGGGCTCCAGACCCCCTGTGACCCTGTACAGGAAATGGTTGCGTTATCTTCAGTTTCTTTTTAAACTTCTAGAAAAGGTTAAACCATTCAGATTAGAAATGCTTAACAACAACGTGTATTTCTGTTTGTGCATTGCAGTACTTGGTGAAATTCTTTTTCTTTTAAGGAAAATATTGTGAAAATCGTTATGAATACTGTGGAATGGAAGCGAATGTCAGCTAATTCGTTAAATTCAGCTCATAAACTGCTGGTGTTTAGTTTAGTTTTGTCTTGTCTTAATTTTGCATCATCCTCTGACTGTAAGTGTTTCGTCTTCTTTGAAATGACAGAACGTATGTTACATGACTCAGCAGTTAGACCGTTGCAGCTTGCAGGAGGTTTGCTTGGGGGAGGGGGGGAGGGGCGTCTTTGGTAGCGACTGCTTCGGCATGCATGTGTAGGTTTGGACACAGATTAGACGACCTCAAACCACATTTTATGCACCTTGAATTCTCAGAAAAACTCCCCTTTTTCTTATTATAGACTAGACTTGAAAACAACAAATCAAGACCACACATCAACACATGGTTTAAAAGACGAGTTGTGTTAGCGTTATGGTTGATCAGTCTACAGTATGTCTCGCACATAAATTATTGGAAAATATCAACCGCAGGGCATCAACTACTGAGCCGGTGTAACAGTAACATTGTAACATTGAAGATAGAGTGATGACTCTTTCTTTTTTTTGTTTGGTCAATTTTGTTACTTCATCGTGATTTATTCTTTCGTTTGGGTCACTTTTATTAGTTTTCCCTCATTTATTGTTTAGTCCTTTTTTAAAATTTATTTATTTACTTTTCTCATTTATTGTTTAGTCTGGGTCATTTTTATTACTTTGACCCAGACTAAAGTATAAATTTGGTCAAAGTAATAAAATAGACCCAGACTAAACAATAAATTTGGTCATTTTTTTTGTTACTTTTACCTCATTGATCGTTTAGTCTATCACCCCCCCCCCTTTTTTTATATCTTGTTTATTGTTTAGACTGGGTTATTTTTCATTACTTTCCCCTTGCGCATCATTTTCTCTCTCTATGAAAGCAGTCTATTATTACACAACTTTTTGTTAAATAAGGGTCTTTAACCTCATTAAGGGTGTTAGTTTTATCTCATTTATTGTTTAGTCTGGGTCAATTTTGTTACATTTGCCTCGTTTTGTTTAGTCTGGGTCATTTTTCCTTACTTTTACCTCGTTTATTGTTTAGTCTACCCCCCCCCTATTTTCTCTCTTGTTTATTGTTTAGTCTGGGTCATTTTTCCTTACTTTTACCTCGTTTATTGTTTAGTCTACCCCCCCCCTATTTTCTCTCTTGTTTATTGTTTAGTCTGGGTCATTTTTCCTTACTTTTACCTCGTTTATTGTTTAGTCTACCCCCCCCCCTATTTTCTCTCTTGTTTATTGTTTAGTCTGGGTAATTTTTTGACACTTTCTCTGATTTATTTTTTAGTCTGGGTTATTTTTCATTACTTTCCCCTGGCGCATCATTTCACTCTCTATAAAAGCAGTCTATTATTACACAACTTTTTGTTAAATAAGGGTCTTTTTTGTTACTTTTACCTCATTTATTGTTTAGTCTGGGTAATTTTTGTTACTTTCTCTGATTTTATTGTGTAAACAACTTTTTGTTAAATAAGAACGCTTTAAGGGCCTCCGAGTGGCGCAGTGGGTAAAACGCTTGCCCTATCATCCGGAGATCGCTAGTTCGAATCCCGGGTGGTGCTGTAACCTCTCGCAGCCGGAGGTCTAGAGAGAGCTGATTGGCCGAGCTCTCTCAGAGGGGAGGGATGAGAGGTACATAGTGCTCCCACATTAAATCACGGCTCTACAGCCAGTCAGGGGCGTCTGTGAGCTCGCGCAGCGGAGGGAGCGATAGCGCTGTCCTCCGAGTGCGTTACGCCGTCCCCAACGGTGCGCGAGCGAGCAGTTCGAAAAGATGCGGTTCGGAGGAAAACACGTGATAGTCTTCGGCCCTCCCGGCTGAGTGGTAGTAGTAGCCTTAATGTGGGAGCCCCTAGTGACGGGGAGGAATTGGACACGACTAAATTAGGGAGAAAATCGGGGAAAAATCCAAAAAAAGAAATGGAAATT
>QNUK01000620.1:180000-336502 GCA_013621035.1 Clarias magur | reverse complement strand
TGTTTAGTCTGGGTCATTTTTCCTTACTTTTACCCATCGTTTATTGTTAGTCTACCCCCCCCCTATTTTCTCTCTTGTTTATTGTTTAGTCTGGGTCATTTTTCTTACTTTTACCTCGTTTATTGTTTAGTCCTACCCCCCCTATTTTCTCTCTTGTTTATTGTTTAGTCTGGGTCCCATTTTTCCCTTACTTTTAACCTCGTTTATTGTTTAGTCTACCCCCCCCGCTATTTTCTCTCTTGTTTTATTGTTTAGTCTGGGTCATTTTTCGCTTACTTTTACCTCGTTTATGTTTAGTCTACCCCCCCCCTATTTTCTCTCTTGTTTATTGTTTAGTTCTGGTCATTTTTCTTTACTTTTACCCTCGTTATTGTTTAGTCCTACCCCCCCCCCCTTTTTCTCTCTTGTTTATTTGTTTAAGTCTGGGTATTTTTGACACTTTCTCTGATTTATTTTTTAGTCTGGGTTATTTTCATTACTTTTCCCCTGGCGCTCATTTCACTCTCTATAAAAGCAGTCTATTATTACAACCAAACTTTTTGTTAAATAAGGGTCTTTTTTGTTACTTTTACCTCATTTATTGTTTAGTCTGGGTAATTTTTGTTACTTTCTCTGATTTTATTGTGTAAACAACTTTTTGTTAAATAAGAACGCTTTATTTATTTGTCAACTTACACTTCTAATCCTGCATCGTTATTATCAACTCCTCACATGACTTGTCGTTTTCTCTCAGTCAGATGAAGTGGCATGAGATCTGTCTGAGCACGCCGGCGGCCATCTTGGAGGTCCTGAATGCGTGGGAGAATGGAGTTCTCTCTGTGGAGGCTGTACAGGTTGAACTTAAACCCTGTTTCATTCATTCCACAGTAATTACAGCATGCGGAATGTATTCGCAGCACTTCACTTTTCCCACATATTTGTGTGTGACATTCACAGACTCGTCTCGTAGCCACTCCTTTGTTATCTCTGTTTTGTGCTTAGAGTCCTTCTTGTCCTCTTGGAAGGTTGGTTACAGGTTTCCATTACGTACATCTCTGTAAATTGCTGCATTCATCTTTCCCTAAATCGTGAATAGGCTCCCAATTCCTGCCGCTGAAAAATATCCCCACGGCATGATGCTGCCCCCACCATGCTTCACTGTAGGGATGGTATTGGTCAGGTGATGAGCGGTGCCTGGTTTCCTCCAGACGTGATGCTTGGCATTCAGACCAAAGAGTTCATCAGACCAGAGAACTTTGTTTCTCATGGTCTGAGAGTCGTTCGGCTGGCTTTTTTTTTTTTATTGTAAACTCCAGATGACTGTCATGTGCCTTTTACTGAGGAGTGGCTTCAGGCTGGCAGCTCTACCATACTGGCCTGATTGGTGGAGTGCTGCAGAGATGGTTCTCCTCTCTTCACACAGAAACGCTGGAGCTCTTTCAGACCGACCAATTTCTTGGTCACCTCCCTGACTATGGCCCTTCTCCCCTGCTCGCTCACTTTGGCCAGCTGGCTCGCTCCAGAAAGAGTCCTGGTGGTACCTAACTTCTTCCATTTACGGATGATCGAGGCACCTGTGCTCACCTGGACCTTGGTTTGAGCTCTGACATGCACTGTTAACTGGGACCTGATATAGACAGGTGTGTACCTTTCCAAATCATGTCCAGTCAACTGAATCTACCACAGGTGGACTCCAATCTAGTTGCAGAAACATCTCAAGGATGATGAGTGGAAACAGGATGTGCATGAGCTCATGGCAAAGGGTGTGAATACTTATGTGCATGCAATTTTTTTTCTTTGTGTTTTATTATAACAAAATTTGCAAAGATTTCATACAAACGTTGTTCACGTTGTCATGGGGTATTGTTTTGTAGAATTTTGAAGAAAATAATGAATTCTGGAATAAGTCTGTAACAAAACAAAATGTGGGGAAAAAGTGAAGCGCTGTGAACACTTTCCCGATACACCGTAAACAGAATCGGCATAAGCTAGCAACAGAATTCGCAGTGATTTATCTTAAGATCTTAAAAATAATCGTTTTAGATAGTACGCTATTATGTTATGAACAGGATGAGATAAAAAAAAAAAAAAAAAAATCCATGTATCGATCTATTTATCTACACAAGATACTTATTGTTTATATTTTATTTATTGTCGGTCAGGCTACAGGCTGATTAAAATGTGAGATGTAAATAAGAAATAAAACACTGTGCATGCTGTTATTGTGGTAGAACAGTTAATGAAAGATACACGAGCAGACTTCAGCAGTGGTGCGGTAGAAGAGGACATGTGCTTATTCTTAATCTTCTACACCAAGTCTTGGAATACGAATATGAACATGTGAACATCTCTCTCTCTCTCTCTCTCTCTCTGAGCAGAAGATCACAGATAACATTAAAGGGAAGGTGTGCAGTATGGCCATATGCGCCGTGGCCTGGCTGGTGGCTCACGTTCGGATGCTGGGTTTGGATGAGAGGGAGAAACCGCAGACCATGATTCGTCAGCTCATGACACCTCTGTATGGGGAGAACACACTTCAGTTTTACAACGAGCGGTGTGTCTTACACTCTCTCTCTCTCTCTCTCACACACATATACACACACACCTGAAGGAAAGGGGTAACCCTGAGGGGTCGACGGCCTCGTCGACGAGGCCAATCGCTTTTTATCTGTTCGCAAATGTTTTTGTAAATGAAACTATATTGTAGCCACATGTATTGTATACATCAAACATGTATACAAACGGTAGACGGTTTTCTTTCCAAAAAGTTTATTGCCAATTAAATGTTTGTTATTAAATTAATGTAACAAACAAATAAACAGACAGACAAAAAAAAACAGAGGTATGTCAGATTTTTGGAGACCCGCCCCCGCACTCCAGTCACATGCAGGATTTATGTAAACGCTCATTGTGGTGCTGCTTGGGTGAGTGATGTGCCGATGCATGTCCGTGTCCAACAGAACAGGAAGGCCTTGAATGGCGAAATAAGCATTTTTTCCAATATTTTCATGTAAATATTCTTATATGCACGTAAGAATCTTTCCCTGAGAGATCTGACTCGTGGCACATGTATTACTCTGTTATTTTCCTGAGGTACCGATTTCACATCTCGCCTGCTTTGCAAAAGTCGCCCCCTGCGTGTGATCCGAGTACATCATGACTGAAACAAAGCTGCTCATATCGGCAGTGTTTTGCACAAAGTGGAGATGAAAGCAAAGCTTTATTCCAGTCATAAAGAGGGGACGACTTTTGCAGAGCAGGCGAAATGTTAAATCAGTACCTCAGGAAAATAACAGCACAAATTATATACTTGCTAAATGAACACGGCCTTTGATGAGCGAATCTGCTCATATCGGTGCTCGCTCTCATCTGACTTTTGATCAAAACTCTGCAAAGTGAAAGCGAGCACCGATATGAGCAGATTGACTCATAAAAATTACAGACATAACCCCCCAGAAAGACAACAAACATGTATACTCGCTAATACAGTCCTAATATACCAGAGCATATTTTTGAACAGCTCATAAATAGGAGTCCTGGTGAAACCTGATGCGACCTGAGCCGTGGATTATTCAGCGAAACAGAGGTTCTGCTGAGAAAAGTTATTCACGTCAGTCACTTTACCCCAAATAAAAGGTCCTTGAGTGTTCTAGATTAGTTGTTCTGCTATGGACACACACTCGAGACTTTCAGATCTGTGAGGTTTGTTTATTCTCCATTTTCACTGTTTTTCTGTTAGAGTTTGAAATTGTGTGTTTTTTTTTTTTTTTTTTTTTTTAATACAAAAATATAATATACACACAGTCTTATGCAAAAGTTTAGGCACCCTTGCTTAACAGATTTTGGTGATTTAAAAAAAAAAAAAATATTTGATAAGATGTTAACGCAGTCTCTCTTAGAAATGGAAAAAAATGCACAATATTTTCAGCAAACATTGGTGCATAGTTACTTCTCAGGCCATAATTCGAACAAAAAAACAAAACAAAAAAAAACATTACTATGGCACTGTGCAAAAGTTTGGGCACCCTACGAGTTTCAGAGTCTCAGATTCTTTTTACAAGGTTTCAGACCTTAATCAGCTCGTTAGATCTGATGCGTGCCATTTAGTAAATTCAAATTTCAAAGCTTTACAAATGCTTTCACTCGTCAAACCTTGTGCACGCACTTGCGGACACTCAACAACCCTGGGTTCCTCTAAGCAGCTGTGTAAGGTTCTGAAAATGAAAGTTATTGATGCCCACAATGCAGGAGAAGCTACAAGAAGATAGCAAAGCGCCGTCAGCTCGCAGTTTCCACAGTGAGAAATGTCATTATTGTGGCACTGCGCGAAAGTTTGAACTGCCATCTCTTAATGTTGTTTTTTTTTTTTTTTTTTATCTTCGTTCAGGTTATGACATATAAAAAGTAACTATATGTCAATGTTTGCTGAAAATATTGTGCATCTTTTCCATTTCCAAGAGAGACAGTGTTAACATCTTTTCAATAAAAAAAAAAAAAAAAAAAAAATTTCACCAAAATCTGTAATTTTTCAAGGTATGCCTTTTGCATAATACTGTGCGTGTGTGCGTGTGTGTGTGTGTGTGTGTGTGTGTGTGTGTGTGTGTGTGTGTGTGTATGTATCTATACACACACACACACACACACACACACACACACACACACACACACAAAGCGGTACCTCAGCATACGCATTTAATCCGTCCCTGAGGCGAGTTCTTAAGGTGAAATTTTGTACTGTGAAACACATTGTCTCATAGGAAATAATGTAAATACAGATAATCCGTTCCAGCCGCCCAAAAATATGACCAATATTACCAATTTCCAACACTATAATCATAGTTTTTAGCATATGAAAACAAATCAAAACTCTTAGAAAAGACATGTAAATAAAGTAAATTATGGAATAATTACACATTAAACCTCATTTAATCTTAATCTGTGATTCCTCTTGGCACTGGCTGCAAATTGAAAGTGGTTTTTTCAACAACAAAAAAAAAAACACAAACAAATGGAATATGTGTGTACATACACTACTTATATGCTACATTTGAATATGAGGTTAATTAAAGATTATTTATTAAGGCCCTTCTTGCTAATTCTGTGAATACACTGCGATTTATCAAGTTTTGATAAAAAGAAATTGATTGAGCTGTGCGTGCAGTCAGCTGTTTATACATTTGATTTAATTAAATTTGATTTGTATAGCGCTTTTAACTTTGCAAAGCAGTTTTGCACAATTAATTATGTATAGAAATTATGTATAAAATGTGTATACTTGCTTTTTATGAACCTTATATGAGCCTGCACCTCTCTCTCTCTCTCTCTCTCTCTCTGTGCAGCGTGGTGATCATGAGTTCTATCCTGGAGCACATGTGTGCCGATGTGTTCCAGCAGACGGGTCACTGCGTGCGCTCCGTGGTGGAGCCTCAGGAGCCGCTGCCGTACCGCACCCTCCTGCCCCTGCGCCAACCCATCCGCCAAGCGCTGAGCTCCAACTTCCGCGCGGCGCTCGACAAGGGCTGGGTGGACTCGCGCACGCTACACCTGCTGGAGAACCTGCTGCACATCGGCGGAGTCTTCTGGTTCACCAACAACCTCGTCAAGGTTAGCGTGTGTGTATGTGTCTAGGGACAGATTTTCCGATGACATTTTCAAAGCATTATTCACCACTATGGTCTAGAACAGAATAAAAACAGCCTCTTGAGTTATTTTTACCCTCCGTTATTTCTCGTACTCCAGGAGCTCCTGAAGGAGACACGTAAGGAATGGGCGTTCCGCGTGGTCGAGCTCCTCTACAGCATCTTCTGCCTGGACCTGCAGCAAATCACGCTCACTCTGATCGGTCACATCGTGCCCAATCTGCTGACCGACCCCGCCCACTGGCACAGCCTGGCCGATCCCCCGGGCCGAGCCCTCGCCAAGTGAGTCCTCAGCGATGCGTGGGGTGTATGTTTGGCTCAGAACCAATTTATTTTCACTTTGGTGGAAAAAAACAAAACAAAAAAACCCAGGCGTGTTTTAACAATTGTTCTATCTAAACCGTCTTTGTGTAGATATGAACCGTTAAGATGTTGTCATCACATGAACTTGGCATGACCGTACCAGTTATACGTTATTGTAGTTTAATGCAGGATAAATAGCTGAACGGCACTGTTGTGAAACATTTCTAATGAACACACTTTTTTGAACAGAATTACTCAAATCTGGGTTTTTTTTCGTTTCCTTTGAAAAAAAAAAAGAAAAAAAAAAAAGAAAGCCTCAATGTTGCTATTTTCTAACAGTTTTGATATCGAAACCTGGCAGCAGCTCACTCTCACTATCACTCTTCCTCTTTACTTCCTCAGATTTATTTATTTATTTATCTATTTTATTTTTCGCCTTTCTCGGTTTCATTCCTTAACATATTTAGTTCCAGTTTTTTTTTCTTTCCTGCTCATTTGGACGTTTCTTGCAAAGTCATCACATTCTCCATGAAACTTTCACTTTCCGAAGAAGTTCGATAGAACTACGCGAGCTATTTTGTCCTGCGCTAACTCGAGTTTAAGGGCTAGAACGACTCGCTGTTATGTGATGACGTCACGTCTGTTCACATGTGCAGTATGGTCACGGCTTCTGTCTTATTAATGTTTTAAAATCACATCCTCTGCAGGGATACGTGTGTCTCTGTGTGTTATTTAAAATCGCACAAACATACAGTGGTGTGAAAGTGTTTGCCCCTGTACTGGTTTCTTTCTTTCTTTCTTTCTTTCTTTCTTTCTTTCTTTCTTTCTTTCTTTCTTTTTTGCATGTTTGTCACACTTTAATGTTGTAGATCATTAAACTAATTTCGATACAGAGGAATCTTGGATTACGAGCATAATTCGTTCCAGAAGAGGGCTTGTATTCCCAAAACACTCGTATACCAAATAGAATTTTCCCATAGGAAATAATGAAAACTCTAATTATTCGTTCTACAGCACAAAACAAAGACTTTTTTTTTATTTTTTTTTTTACACACACTGTTTTGGGATTTTTTTCCCCCTTAATAATAAAAACCTTCATTTAAAAACTGCATGATGTGTTTACTTGTGTTATCTTTGACTAATATTTAAATTAGTTTAATGATCTGAAACATTAAAGTGTGTCATCTTGGTTTCATTCTTAAATATCAGAAAGGGGGCAAACACTTTTTTACACCTCTGTATATAACCTATTCAGCGATGATGAACCGTACCTGTAAAACCCTGGACTATCGGGCACTCAGCAGTGTCCCGCCACGAGTTTATACAGAAAATGTAGTAAACGTTCCTGATGCTGTTTTCCACACGCCGTGCAGGTGATCAGAGAACTACGCTGTTTATTTATTTATTTATTTATTTATTTATATTTTTCCCTGTTTTTTATTTTTTTTAATTTTTTAGGTTATCAGTGTGGTGCGCTCTCAGTTCCTACTCGTCTCACCATAAAATCCACGCCTTGGCTCGGCATCGCAAGAGACAGCGAGAGGACATCGAGGTTCGGATGAAAAAAAAACACACCAACACCACCAGCACACTTTTGGTTCTCTTACGTTTGTCACATCATCAGTTCATTTAATCTCGAAAAAAGCGTATCGTGAAAACAAAATGAAGCGTTTCCTGAGATTATATTACATTCATACAGTTTTTTTATTTATTTTTATTTGGTCCCCAATCTGATTGGTCCGCAGGACTACAGCAGTCTGTTCCCATTGGACGACACGCAGCCATCCAAGCTCATGCGTCTGCTCAGCTCCAATGAAGACGAACCCACGGTGTTGAGCAGCCCAGGTGAGGAGGCGTCGCCGAGACGCAGCTGATGTGGTCGTCACAGTGACCTAATACTCAGAATGCCAATTCAAAATTGTATTTTGGTATTCATCCAGTGATGTGTAAAGCCAGTTGACCTTTGCCCTTTCCCTAGGTGACCGCTCTATGAGCAGCTCCCTCTCTGCCTCTCAGCTGCACACGGTCAATATGAGGGAGCCACTCAACCGTGTGCTCGGTCAGTAGTGTGTGTGTGTGTGTGTGTGTGTGTGTGTGTGTGTGTGTGTGTGTGTGTGTGTGTGTGTGTGTGTGTGTGTGTGTGTGTGTGTGTGTGTGTGTCTGTGTGTGTGTCTGTGTGTGTGTGTGTCTGTGTGTGTGTCTGTCTGTGTGTGTCTGTCTGTGTGTGTGTCTGTCTGTGTGTGTGTCTGTCTGTGTGTGTGTGTTCGTTCATGTTCTCTGTTTGTACTTTTGTATATACTGATTTTTTTCATGTGAATTCTGGGAGCCCACTTGGATATCTGATGAGCCTTTTACAATTTCTGTTCTCTTTATTGTATTTAATTTTTCACCTTTTCTTTTGCTTGTTTTTGTTGTCTCATCTTTATTTGCATTTTAAAAAAAAATTTTTTTTCTCTGCAGCAAATCTTTTCCTGCTCATCTCCTCCATCTTGAGTTCGAAGACGGCCGGTCCTCACACACAGTTTGTGCAGAGCTTCATCGAGGAGTGTGTGGAGTGTTCAGAGCAGGGCAGCAGGGGTAGCATACTGCAGTTCATGCCTTTCACTATGGTGAGACACACACACACACACACACACACACACACACACACACGTTGAGACACACTGAGACTCATCCACACACACGGAGACTCTCTCTCTCACACACACACTCACACACACACACACACACACACACACACACACACACACACACACACACACACACACACACACACACACACACTGGGAACAGACTCACACACACACACACACACACACACACACTGAGACAGCACCCACACACACACACACACACACACACACACACACACACATTGAGACACACACACACACACACACACACATTGAGACACACACACACACACACACGCTGAGACACACTGAGTCTCCACACACACACACACACACACACACTGAGACAGACACACACACACACACACACACACACACACACACACACACACACACACGTTGAGACACACTGAGACTCACCCACACACACTGAGACTCTCTCACACACACACACACACACACACACTGAGACACAGACAGACACACACACAGAGACACAGCCAACACACACTGAAACACAGACACACACACACACACACACACACACACACATTGAGACACACACACACACACACACACACATTGGACATACACACACACACACACCTGCGTTCTGCCAGGACACACTGGGACTCACACACCCACACACACAACCACACACACACACACACACACACACACACACACACACACACACACACACACACACACACACGTTGAGACACACTGAGACTCACCCACACACACTGAGACTCTCTCACACACACACACACACACACACACACTGAGACACAGACAGACACACACACAGAGACACAGCCAACACACACTGAAACACAGACACACACACACACACACACACACACACACATACACACACTGAGACATGCACGCACACACATACACGCACTGACACACACACACACAAACACATGCTTAGGTCTTTTAGTGCGTTGTGAGGACAGAAGATCTTCACAATGACACGAAAGTGTCGGTTTTCCTCAGAGTCATAAGGACAGGATATGTAATGTTGCTGTGATGGTGTCAGAGGTCAGGACAGTGTCACTGCATTACACTCCATTACACGGAGATGATGTTAGAGGCTTTTAAAACAACTGGAGTGACTCCTCACAATGACAGGACGGTGTCGAAGCATGCCAGAGGTCCTCACAATGACAAAACGCATCCGACGGCCCTCATGAGGATCTGAGGTCAGAGATTCTTAAACCAACTGGAGCGTGTCAAAGGTCATCATGTCAGAGGTCCTCACAATAACCACACAGGGTCAAAGGTCCTCCAAAAAGCTTTTGCTAAAAAAGAATCCTCAGATAAAAATGATTGTTGTTACCTCAGCTTACCAACTAATGTAAAATCCCCATGAATATACTGTAGAACGTGTGTGTGTGTGTGTGTGTGTGTGTGTGTGTGTGTGTGTGTGTGTGTTTTTTCACAGGTTTCTGAGCTGGTCAAGCTGCATGCGCTCGCTAAACCCAAAGTCGTCCTGTCCATCACAGATCTGACGCTCCCGCTGGGCCGAAGAGTAGCTGCTAAAGCTATTGCTACTTTGTAGAACACACACACACACACACACACACACACACACACACACACACACACACACACAGTGTGATAACACACATACAAATCGTAGATGGCCCGTAATGGAGTCAGATTTCCAGTAAGATTTCAAATGAGTTTCTCTCTCAGTAACTTGTGGCTTCACAGTTCCTCCCGAGTTGAACTCCCACTGTCGCTCACACACTTTTGAAGTATGCCTGGAACTTCTGAAGAACGGTGATGTCATTTATTTTCACAACTCGTTGGGTCGTTGGGTACCATCAGGCGCTTATGCACATCACCATAAAAAGGCAAGAAACGGAAAAAAGGCTCATATTTGTATATAGAACTTTGTTTTTATACTAAATAAATTGTGATTTGTTAACTTGCTTAGCATCTGAACGTTTATTTTATCGGTAAAGTGAAATTTCTGCTTGTTTAATATTAAGTTTGTGATTCCAATTTTTTTTTTTTTTTTCAGCAGTTCGAACTCAGAATTTTAAAAACATTCAAACGCTTCAAAATAATTTTTGTTTTAAAAGAATTTAACCGTTAGAATGGTCACTGTTCTATTAAATAACACGTTAAGAAAAAAAAAATCTAGTTTGAAAATGAGTAAAATTCCTTTACTTCATCAGAGTTGAGGATTAAATGTTTTTTTTTTTTTCCATTTTCTTTAATGAGGTAATATGTCTATAATGTTTCACAGTGTTCATGCACAGTTTCCACTGAAAAGTGTGTGTGTGTGTGTGTTTAAATGTGTGAAACCATGGAACTCGCACTAATGCTGATGTTGGCATAATGATACAAATTTGCATGCAAAGCAAAAAGAAGAAGAAGAAAAAACTGCTGCTGCATTTTAATAAGATTTATTAACTATAACCAGGGCACTTGGGCTACGTTTTTGTTTACTTTTATTTAGTGTCACTTTATTAACTACAGTCTCTGGCCAGTTCAACATGGCTTCCTCTAAATGCGTCAGCTGAGGATTTTAAAGTCTGCGTATTTGGTGTAGCTAACATTTTTTAGTTGTATTTTTTTTTTTTTTATTAGATTTTTGATTTTATATTTTTAACGGTGATGAGAGCAAAAACTGACTTTATTTCTGTATGTAATCCCCTCATGCTGCTGTCCCAGAGATTCACTAGTGCTTGTATACCATAAAGGTGTAAAGGCTTTTTTTTCAATACACCAGAACCAAGGTTTACATTTGAAACGCCGACCTCCCAGGAACTCCTTCAACGGCCCAAACATGTGGAAACGGCTAGGACCGAGGTCCGGACTGTGGCGATAACTCCCAGTCGTGTTCGTGTAACGCTCAAGTGGTGTTGGTGAATGATTGTGTGTACAGTTCACACACGCACAGATGCGTCTCTTCCACGAGTTGGCAACAAATTATCCGTTGATTTTCAAGGATCAGGCGTTCCACTCGCTGAATGTTCACGGGAACGACTGCAGTGAGCCTTGAGCCTCATTCACGGACGTACAGCGTTCTTCATAATGTCAAGGTTTTTACTTTGATTTGAATGGCTTGCTGCGGCTAAGAGTCTCTTCACCATACTGTATTGTAGACGTCGACCGCTTTTAAACCTTCATTCACCAGAAATGTAAAAATCGGTCTCAATTTCACCTCGGCTTTGACCTCGTCAGATTTGTAGAAATGGACAGCGCTATTGCCAGACACATTATGCATCAGTATTGACCAATTAGTGAAACACTTTTATTTATTTATTTATTTATTTATTTATTCAGTTGTGCAGTAAAGGGTGGGCCATTTCTATGGATACACCTTAATAAAATGGGAATGTTTGGTGATCTTAACGTCCTGTTTGTGGCACATGAGTATATGTGAGGGGGCAAACTTTTCAAGATGGGTGGTGACCATGGGGGCCATTTAGAAGTCGGCCATCTTGGATCCAACTTTTGTTTTTGTCAATAGGAAGAGGGTCATGTGACACATCAAACTTATTGGGAATTTCACAAGAAAAACAATGGTGTGCTTGGTGTTAACGTAACTTTATTCTTTCATGAGTTATGTACAAGTTTCTGACCACTTATAAAATGTGTTCAATGTGCTGCCCATTGTGATGGATTGTCAATGCAACCCTCTTCTCCCACTCTTCACACACTGATAGCAACACCGCAGGAGAAATGCAGGCACAGGCTTCCAGTATCCATAGTTTCAGGTGCTGCACATCTCGTATCTTCACACCATAGACAATTGCCTTCAGATGACCCCAAAGATAAAAGTCTAAGGGGGTCAGATCGGGAGACCTTGGGGGCCATTCAACTGGCCCATGACGACCAATCCACTTTTCAGGAAACTGTTCACCTAAGAATGCTCGGACCTGACACCCATAATGTGGTGGTGCACCATCTTGCTGGAAAAACTCAGGGAACGTGCCAGCTTCAGTGCATAAAGAGGGAAACGCATCATCATGTAGCAATTTCAAATATCCAGTGGCCTTGAGGTTTCCATTGATGAAGAATGGCCCCACTAAACTTGTAAATAACTCATGAAAGAATAAAGTTACGTTAAAACCAAGCACACCATTGTTTTTCTTGTGAAATTCCCAATAAGTTTGATGTGTCACATGACCCTCTTCCTATTGAAAAAACTAAAGTTGGATCCAAGATGGCCGACTTCCAAATGGCCACCATGGTCAGCACCCATCTTGAAAAGTTTGTCCCCTCACATATACTAATGTGCCACAAACAGGACGTTAATATCACCAACCGTTCCCATTTTATTACGGTGTATCCATAGAAATGGCCCAGCCTGTAGATTTGTTACTGCTGTTTCATCTGTTTTCGAGCCAGATGAAGATCCTGCCTGATTTCCTAAAGTTAACTGACTTTCTTCAAACTTGAATTCTTCTGCCTTTTGTGGGGTGCCATTACTTTAGTCCCATTTGAACATGACGGCTTTGAAATCAATTTCACAAAATATTAATTAAATTGGCACGTGATTAAAATAAAGAAGTGATTTCAACTTATCTAGTGCATAGATAAAAATCAGTCACCATCATTTCAAGTAGATCAGATAAAGTCTCGTTAGACAGCAATCGAAACTAAATTTTTTTTTTTATCATTACCACTTTTCTTCTGATAATGCTCCTCTGAGTAATTTCATCTGTCAACTTATACATGTTATGTTAAATAGTTTTAATGTGCAGCAAACTACTGACATAAAGTGTTTTACACCGACAACATGAACCTAATATCAAAAGAGGTTTGAAGGCGTTTAGACACAGTTAAAGTGTCGGGTGTAAGTCGCTGGGTGAGGTGTAAAAGTAAGAAGAACGGTTACTGAGCGAGACTTTCATGAGTCTTAGAGCATCAAAGTGAAATTGGGAAGGAAGTTATTTTAAAAGTCTCTTTAGGTTCAAAGCAGCAAAGAAAAGAAAAAAAAAAAAAGAAGAGTCATCAGTGAGGTGGTGGAATGTGTCAGATGTGTCCTGTGTGTTGTACCACAGCGCTGCTGAAGTCTGGGTTCTGATCAGGCAGAAGACTTTCAGACAAATGAAGTGCAGCTTTATGTCGTATTACTGTGTTTCTTACAAAACATGATCGTTTCTACAGTAACGGCTTGTTTACTTCCTCCATGCAATCGCTGAAATAATGTTTCCCTAACCGGACGTGTGTTACTGTAATGTACGGAAGGAGTCTCCAGTGTCACTGCTGGGATGTCCAGGTTTCCCACGTCTACAGGACGGAGGAGTTGATGCTCGGATGAAATGGATGGAGGAAAAAAGTATGACGTGTACTTCTTTGATAAACAAAAATCTAATTTTATATTGTTCTTAAATCACTTACAGGGGTCATGTCAATTTTTTTTTTATTAAAAGTTATTGGTTAAAAGCTATGGAGTTATAATAGATTAAAAAAATTTTTAAAAGCAAATGATATGTATCATGCTGGAATGTTTTTTAAGGAAAAGCCAGTTTTGTTGGAATATTGGAATATTTTATTGTGGGGACAAAAGGGATTTCCCCCCCGAAAGATGAATGAATTTAAGGCCAAGACCTAAAGAGGAGCTCGATCTGCGGACGCTGGTAAAAATAGTAGGAGTGAGAACATCCTCATGTGACGAGTTCCCTTTCTGAAACGTCACGATGCTGCGCAATACAGACGGAGGTGCCGCGCGTTTCCCCAAAAACCCACTGTGGAGAGTTTCCTAGAAAAGAAAGAAGTTTAGACGTGCCAGCAGATTGCTGTTTAATGTTTAATCAGGGTTTCCGAACTCTTGGGTTTTAACCAAACATTTGACGTCGCGGAAAATATCCAGATAAATTAGAACGTAAAAAGCCGAGATTTTGTTAATTTGTGATTGAGGATTGAATTTCGTCTATTTTTTTTGTTTTGTTTGTTTGTTTGTCAAAACCACAAAGTCTGTAATTCCTGAACGGTTGCTGTAGAGTTACGTCTCATTTTCCCAACTTGGCCTCAAGTCACCCGGTCGTCACCTCAGTCAGAAAATTGCTCAATTTCCTTTTCTTTCTTTTCTTTTGAATTGCACTTTTCCAGATTTTTGAAGACACTTAAAGTTTTTTTATTTTTATTTCTTTATTATTATTATTATTATTATTATCATTATTATTACATTAGAAAAATAGTCAAACTGAAAGGAATGCATCAATTTTGGAAACTGTTAAAGAACAGTAAATATTTCAAAATAAAAAAACAAGAAGAAAATACAAGAGCATATATTGTAGGATATAACAATAGAATTTATTAAATAGTAATAATATTAACAAGTACGTATTATAAATAAAATAAATAATTGAAATCTAGAAAGAAAAAAAAGAGGTTTTGTCTGTATGTGACTCAGGACTCGCTCTTTCAGTGATATCTTTACGTTTCATACACTGAACTACACAGAATTGACTGAATCTCCTGCAGCACTTCGATCTCTGGCTGAAGTTTAATCTGCGCCATCAGTGAAATCACAATGTGGAGTAAAAGCGATGTTATGAGCAGTTACGTGTGGGATTTAATCATCCACTTTAAAATAAGCTACTAATGTACACACACTACTGTCTCAATGTAAACAAACACAATGTAAAAATAAAATATTTTCACTTTGGCGCTGAAGTCGTTTTAAGACAAAACTAAAAAAACAAACAAACAAACAAAAAAAAAACAAACAATAGCAAGTCTTGGATGTGACAATAAAACTTATTACATTGTAATAACATAAACGTTCGTATAAATAAAAAAAATATTAATAACAGTTATGAAAAGACATTCTTCTAAATGCAGGAAAATAAATAAATAAATAAATGAATGAATAAATAAATAAATACATAAATGTATCTCTCTTTAGCACGGATACTCATTAGCGACCTAATGTAGATCGTAAGTAGCTGGTAGCGATGATGATGATGATGATTAGAACACATCATCCTCCTCATCCTCACCCACATTTCACATGACGAGTCATCAGAGAATTACTAAAGAAACCCAACGATGTCATGAAATTACTCACTCGCGCTCACGACGGATTGGATGCGGGTGACGCATACATTCATGGACAAATAAACAAACAAACCATCAAATAAATAAATAAATACATAAATACATAAATAAATAATGGCATCAGTAAAGTCCGTGGGCTCGCAGATGTTGATAAAGCACGTGAACAAACACGGAGGGGGGGGGAAAAAAAAATCAATCAATCAATAAAAATCAATAAAAGAAACGGAGGTTTGTAACAATTGGCTCCAGGGGTCCCACATGGCTCTTAATTCTCCTGTTCGGAGGTAATCATGCTCTGGAGGCCGCGGCTGACGTCCTTGGCGAAGTCCCTCAGCTGGAGCAGCGCCAGATGCGCTGCCACCTGAGACACGTATTCACTCTTTACCTTATGAGACAATTCCGCTTTCAGCTGGCTTTCGGAAACCCTCTCTGGCGTTTTCACCGCCTTGATCAAGTGCTGCATCTGGAGAGGAATGAAAGCAATGAGGACGAATCGGCTCGTACAGATGCGCAGTGAGAGAAGACAGAAGCGCGCGGCAGTTTCGCGCTGCCTTAAGCCGCCGGCGTCTCACCTTGTGGAGATGCGGCAAGGCATCGCGCAGGTCATACAGGAGTTCTCCCGGCTTCTTGAATCGAAAATGCGGCAGCTCCGCGATCACCTTCAGCAGCGTCTTGTGCAACTTCACACCCTCGACCATGTGGCTCAAAGAACTCTCCTGGAGAGGAGAGAGAGAGAGAGAGAGAGAGAGAGAGCGGTGAAGTTAAAGCAATAAATCATACAGCATGTCTTAGTTCTCTTGTGCAAGAGTTTCCTGCGCTGTCACAATATATTGTGTATTAGCAATATATATATATATATATATTAGTTTCCTGAAGATCGACTGAGCGCGATCAGCACATACCAGGTTAAACTTGTCTGTGGGAGGCTGAAGAGGACTCGGTTCTGGTAAATCCAGGGTCTCTTTCAGGTACTGCAGTGCCCCCAAATCGCGCTCGTTTAGAGACAGCGTCTGTAACGCGAAAAGAAGGAAGAGGTTATTTTTAAAGCGCGTTCAGACAGGATGTAGGGAAGAAATCTGCCAGTAAGCAAGCGCGCACAGAGTGAAAGCCTCTCATGCCTCGCAGCGTGACGGCCCAGATCTTACCGTAGTGTGGATAAGCGATTTGTGCACAGCGGGGATCTCGGCGAGGATCTTCGCCATCAAGCTGGACGCGCTCTCGGCAGCGTCCTGAAATTCGGGGTTTCTCACGGCCTCCATGTCCTTTATATCCAGCGTGGGTCGAGTCTCCGGTAGCGGAGCTGGAAGCACGAATCTGCCCACCGCGCTCAGAGCAAGGAACGCACCTGAGGAGGAAAGAACACAAGGAAGCCCCGTAAGTTTCCCATTGGATCATCGAGCCGCGAATTCGGCCAACCCCAGGCTGAAAATAGACGAGCGCCGGACACGTGATACGGTACGGCGGGTCACTGCGTGCTATAAATAAATTGCAATAGAAGATTCAGGGCCGAGCAGCCGGGTCCAGAGCCAGAGGCGAGGTCTTTCGCAGACTTCAGCTTCACTACAGTTGGAGTTTCTCTCTTCTAGTCTAACTGAGAGCAAACCAGTGCGTACTCACCGAGATAGAAGTACATGGTAGCTTCAGGTAGCTTTAACTTGCTGTGTGCTTTCAAGTCAGCTGTACTGGCCATCTGTAGGGCTGCAAGTTGTTTAAATAGGCGAAGGATGCCGGAAATTGCGATGTCATTGGAAAATGTATATCATCATCATCATCTTGTATTTCCCCTTTTAAAAGTAAGATTAGTTGTTTGTATCATTTCCATTCAAATAAACAGAATTATATATTTAAAAAGTTACTGTTTAAAATGCCTTCTGTTTTCAGGTGTCGTGTCCTTTTTTTTTTTATCAGTATTTAAAAAAAAAAAAAGAAAAATCGAAATAATCGTTTTAAGTCATATTTCCATTCGCATCATTCTCAAGTGTGATTCACGCAGTCAGAGGGATGCTGTGGTTTAGAGGCTGAATAATGAGCCTTTGGAGAAATAATGACCTAACTGTAACCTTTAGTCTTCATTATTTCTGGAAAAATGGTAAACAGTTTCATGAGGACTTGCCCGAGACGGTCCGGCGTTCGCATGAAGCACCATCATGGCACTATGGCCGGGTCTGTGTGCAGGACATTTAAGCCAGATGTATCCAAGTCATTTAGGTTAAAAGGGTGACCCGGCTTCAAGACCCCCCGGTTCTGCATGTTTGTTTGTTTTTTCCTGATGTTTCTGTGGAGTTTCTCTGGGTTTTCTGGTTTCTGGTAAATAAACACTGCACACTCAAAGTACCCAGATTATGACAATGCATTATATTATTATTATTATTATTATTATTATATTGTCTGTATATTCAATCATCATGTATATAGAAACTTTATATTATATTATTATTATTAATTATATATTATTGTCTGTATATTCAATCATCATGTATATAGAAACTTTATATTATTATTATTATTATTATTATTATTATGTCTGTATATTCAATCATCATGTATATAGAAACTTTTATATTATTATTATTATTATTATTATATTATTATTATTATTATTGTCTGTATATACAATCATCATGTATATAGAAACTTATATTATTTATTATATATTATTATTATTATTATTGTCCTATATACAACATCATGTATATAGAAACTTTATATTATTATTATTATTATTATTATTGTCTGTATATACAATCATCATGTATATAGAAACTTTATATTATTATTATTATTATTGTCTGTATATACAATCATCATGTATATAGAAACTTTATATTATTATTATTATTATTATTATTGTCTGTATATACAATCATCATGTATATAGAAACTTATATTATAATATTATTTGTCTGTATATACAATCATCATGTATATAGAAACTTTATTATATTATTATTATATATTATTATTATTATTATTATGTCTGTATATACAATATCATGTATATAGAAACTTTATATATTATATATTATTATATATTAATGTCTGTATATACAATCATCATGTATATAGAAACTTTATATTATTATTATTATTAATATTATTATTATTATTGTCTGTATATACAATAATCATGTATATAGAAACTTTATATTATTATTATTATTATTATTATTATTATTATTATTGTCTGTATATACAATCAATCATGTATATAGAAACTATATTATTATTAATTATTGTCTGTATATACAATCATCATGTATATAGAAACTTTATATTATTATTATTATTATATATTATTATTATTATATTATTATTATGCCACATTTTTACCTCATTAATGCATGTTAATGTGCAGTTTTCAGATTCCCACTTGACTGCACTATTGTAAACAGTGTATCAGATTTTTTTTCTTTCTTTTTTTTTTTTGAATCAAATTTTCCCTCTTTGTCATTGTCCAATTAAAAACAATACAATTTTATTTATAAAGCAGCTTTACAGAATAAAAAAAAAAATTATGGAAGTGAATATGAGAGATGTGAGAAAATACATAGGAATCTAAATGATCAGATTGATGAGTAAGTCGAGGGCGAAGGAAAAACTTGCATTGATCAGTGACTTTGGCACATTTAATAATTTCATGGTGCGAGATCGACTATTAATCGCTATTATTGTATTATTATACAAACATTTGAATAAATCATTCAGGAAAGGCATGTCTACATTAATTTGCAATTAAGTAATAATAATAATAATAATAAACTTATTCAAGTGTCAATTTAATATTGATTTACTTACTGACAAGTTTAATGAAATCATTCTACTTTTAAAAAAAAATATTGTAACCTAATCTTAACATTTTTTTTTATCTATCTAATTATTATTTTATCTAGTGTGACAAACCTAACAGAAATTGTAATATCATCAGGCATTTTTGCACACTCATTCCTGTTCATTTCTGAGTAAAGTCTCTGAGTAAGCGTTTTCGTCACCGCGGATGGGGAAATTTTGGTTTATCTGTCGTTCTCTTTCCTCTGGTTATCTCACAACACCCTGGAGAAAAGTCCACACTGAGGAAACTTCTGCTAGAATCAGCTGTAATGTCACTTGTCTAATTATAATCATTTATTTACTTTTTTAAAAATCACAGGTTGACATTTTTTCTAATACCTGAGCAAAATATAGAGTTGTTATTTATATTAGTAAAAAAATATATTGTGTCATTATTTAATGAATAAAAAGTTTTTTGCTTGGACTTATTTAATAAGAAAGCAATGATACATAAATGTTGAATGCCTAATTTTTAAAAACTGTGTTTTTAATTGAGTTGAGACAATAAATAATAATAATAATAATAATAATAATAATATGTTGCGATTGCTGGGATTCTTTGTTATTTATTTATTAATTACCAACAACAATAATATCATGCTGCTGATTACTGCCAGTCTTATTTATTTATTTATATTATTATTATAATAATAATAATAATAATAATAATAATATGTTGCTGATTGGTGGGATTCTTTGTTATTTATTTATTAATTTACCAACAACAATAATATCATGCTGCTGATTACTGCCAGTCTTATTTATTTATTTATTTATTATTATTAATAACAACAACAATAATAATAAATAATAATAAAATATGTTGCTGATTGGTGGATTCTTTGTTATTTATTTATTAATTTACCAACAACAATAATATCATGCTGCTGATTACTGCCAGTCTTAATTATTTTTTATTTTATTTTATTTAATAACAATAATAATAATAGTAAATAAAATAATAATAATAAATAATATGTTGCTGATTGCTGGATTCTTTGTTATTTATTTATTAATTTACCAACAACAATAATATCATGCTGCTGATTACTGCCAGTCTTATTTATTTATTTATTATATATAATAATAATAATCATAATAATATAATAATATGTTGCTGATTGGTGGATTCTTTGTTATTTATTTATTAATTTACCAACAACAATATATATCATGCTGCTTGATTACTGCCAGTCTTATTATTTATTTATTTATTTATTATATTAATAACAATAATAATAAAATAATAATAATAATAATATGTTGCTGATTGGTGGGATTCTTTGTTATTTATTTATTAATTTACCAACAACAATAATATCATGCTGCTGATTACTGCCAGTCTTAATTATTTTTTTATTTTATAATAATAATAATAATAATAATAGTAATAATAATAAATAATAATAATAATAATATTGCTGATTGGTGGGATTCTTTGTTATTTATTTATTAATTTACCAACAACAATAATATCATGCTGCTGATTACTGCCAGTCTAATTATTTTTTTATTTTATTTTATTTTAATAATAATAATAATAATAATAATAATAATAATATAAATAGTAATAATAATAATAATAATAATAATAATATGTTGCTGATTGGTGGGATTCTTTGTTATTTATTTATTAATTTACCAACAACAATAATATCATGCTGCTGATTACTGCCAGTCTTAATTATTTTTAATTTAATTTAATTTAATTTAATAATAATAATAATGAATATTATTGAATATGTGCAGATGTGTGTGAAAACTTGCCAGTAATGTGGAATTTTTGCGATCTGAATATATGAATATGATTAATGTGAATACGAATGATTTATTTAAAATAGAATAAACTGTAAGATAAGATACGTGATGTCAGTTTTGCCCAGAATGTTTGGAGTAAACAACATTTTCTGCTACTATAGGATGTAATCAACCAGAGTGGGCGGAGCTTAAATATGTATTCTGTGTTGTAACTGGATATAGAAATAAATGGGGAAAAAGCTTCTAGGTGACTTTCTATCCACTAAAGTCACAGTTTAGACATAACCTGAGTCATTTGTTCCTTCGGGCTGCATCATTACATGGTTTTGTAATCACACGACGCACAAAGGACAGCGCAACGGAAAAAGGAAATAACAAAACAAATTTACTCATTAACACACACACACAATGATTTTACTTCATGACTTTTTTTTTTTTTTTTTTGCTTTAAACCAAACTGGGTTCAGGTGTTTGATCATACGTCTCAGGTGCAGCTCATACTGCCCCCTGCTGGTCCAAAACAAAAGGAATTGAGCCGCGTGCCACTGCAAACCCGAATCATTGTAGTTACTTTATGTTTTGTTTAATTGAAACTGACCTGAAGTTCCATACGGGGTTCCAATTATAATTTATAATAATCATGTCTGGAACACTTAAAAATAAACTTTTAATGAAACAAACATTTCAGATCTACACAGAGTTACCTCATGTAAAAAAATATTGTACGAGTGGCGGCACAGTGACGCCGTGGTTGTCATGGTCGCCTTCCACCTGCAGGGTCCTGGGTCGATTCCCACAATCGGGTCTGTGTGCATGTTCTCCTGGTGTTTCCTCCGGGCGCTTCGGTTTCCTGCCACAGTCCAATGACATGCAAATTGCCCAGAGTGTGTGTGTGTGTGTGTGTGTGTGTGTCCTATGATGGATTGGCACCCTGTCTGTTTTGTGATCTGAACCCATTTAAAGTGGACTCCTCAGCATGGAACCCAAAAGAACACACAACCACACCGTGGTGTTTACCGCACACCGTGCACCATCCCTACCCCAGCGTCCTCCAGGAGCAAAGAATCCGTGTCGCATCAGGCGGCCTCGCCCCCTCGAGTGCTGAACGAGCTCGTGTTTCATCATGAGCGAGGAAGCGTTCCTTTTCAACCAGTGTTTTGGGAAAATGTTAGTGACCCGTCCAGCCCTCAGTACGGCTCACCTGGTTACGTCTTAGCTGGTGGTTGTACAGGTTGAAAGTGAAACCACACATCCGGATGTTGAGTTGCATTTCATGAGCTGATGTTCCTCCACTGCAGGAACTCTGCACATCTGGTGTCCAGATGTTCCCATTAAAAGGTCTAAATTCATTATTAATTATTATGAATAATGTCACACATCCCCCCCGAAGACGAGGTGTACTCCGCTGTAATGCGTCATTGTGCACGACGACCGATTATTCAGCGGCGCGTGTGACATCACCCAGCAGAGCCGCGCACACGTGGGTCAATATTGACTTCACATGTGTTGCTGCAATGCAAGTTCCTCAAAGTTTATTCTCAAGAAAAGCGGTGAAGCGCCGGAGATGATGAGGTCACATATAAGTCTGATATAACGGATTCAGCTCTGACCTTCTTTCCAGTGAATTATAACAGAGAAGGAAGGAAAGCGAGCTGACACTAATGACTTGTGTTGTCTAAGTACTGTATATACTGTACATGTATACACCTCAAGTAATGAACGAATAATAAATGACTAGTTGTGTGTGTGTGTGTGTGTGTGTGTGTGTGTGTGTGTGTGTGTACTATGTAATGTTATGATGTTTTTATTTAATTACAGGTGGGTGTGTATGAGAATAACTATTTTGGGACACACCCCAACTCTCACACCCACACCCAAAACCACCCCCCCCCACACACACACACACACACATCACTTGATTAACAAAGCTTCTGATGTGATGCCCACGATATTTGCAAGTGAATTTCCATCATGTTGTAATTAGAAGTCAGAGTAGAGAGAGTTTTAAGTATTAAAAAGCGTTTTTTCAATTTTTATTTATCTTGTCTTTAGTATAAAAATAAAGGCCCGATTCACATCGCGTCCAGTCAACAGCTCCGCTCGCCATAAGAAGTGCTGGAGTGTGAGCTCGGCCGTGATCACGTGACTGCTGCCTAATTAGAAGGTCAGGTCGATCCGGTCCAAGCTCGTTAACGTTTTTCCTTCTGCGCCCGATCGCCTCGTGAAAGGGCATTTTAGCAAAGAAATGACAGGATTTTCGTTCATATTTAGCTCATATCGTTCATATATATTTGAGAACAAAAGTGGAAGAGTGGGAGATCCAATCAGAGCTCAGCCTCAGGTCACATGCTTTTCAAAAGTTTACATGCAACATAGACACTCGTTTGTCCGGCGCCCCGCGCACACCAACACGAATGAACGTAATACAGTTTAGATTTTTTTTTTAAAATGGCAAACAAATTATATTAAGAAATACAGCGGAATATTGTGACTAAATGACTTTATTTCATTATTAAAATCAATAAGAATTATGTTAAATAAGGAGCATTCTTCTCTGCCTAACTTTAAGGGGGGGCGGCGCCCCTGTGCCCCGTATTGACCGGCCGCCACTGGTGATCTCAATGATTATGAGAAAATATATTTTAGGTGTTTTTAAATCAGTATTTTGATGATTATACTTCCATTCTTTGTAATTAAAACAGATAAGGTAAAATGATGCTATAAATAAAATATATAAACCTTTCTGTAAAAATATTATCAAAATTATTACAATTATACGTATTATAGTATTGGAACATCCAGGCCGGTCATTTTATTTTTGCAAAACACTGAAAACATTTGAGCTTGTGTTCCAACGGTGAATATGGGATGATTAGAATTTCAGATTCAGTTTCCTAACATTTTCATCATAATTCTGTTTAACCCCTTTCATTTAAACTCAACTGTTCAGCTGTTTAACAGGTGATACTTTTTGCCAGATGTGTTGTTATTCTGCTTGGTTAAACAACTATGATTACACACCACACGACCCCAAAAGACATCGTCCTCTGTACATCAGGAGCTCTGAAACTGGTGCTTTTCTGACCACCTCCGTTACCGCGGCGATGCCGCGGTGAGACGTTTGAGGTGTTTCGAGTGGGACGCGTGCTTCAAGGGTGGAAGAACGTCACAGGAAGGCGACGAGAGACCAGGAAGATCTTCGACGAGCTCATCCCCTGGAAACCGTCTAGCAAAACTTGTGCATGATGACCGTTGGAGGACAATCCACAACATGGTTGCCGTTGTCGGTGTGTCACACGGAACAGTCCAGATGATCCTCACGTGTGATTTGAACGTGTGCCATGAGTTCATCGCCAGGCTGCTGACCCAGGAGCAGAAGGAACGTCGCATCAAAGTCTGCCAAGAACTTCATCCATCCTTCATCTGGACGATCAGTATCGGTGTCAAAACCCTGAGTGTTCGGGTACGACCCTGAGTCCGCAGTTCAACCCAGTGACGCCTTTCTCGTCAGCAGTGCGCATCAAGAAAACGTCCCCATCAGTAGCAAATTCTACTGCCAGGCTTTAAGGCGTCTGAGGGATTGATGTACAGCAAAAGCGGTGCGCTAACCTTGAAACCTTTTGATGTGACCTTGAAACAGCTCTGGGTTTTGGTTTCACCTGTGAAGACTGCTTTTGTTAAAAACAGAATAAACCAACATGAAGACCAAAGAGCCGTCTATGGGAGAAGAGCAGGTCTTGTTGAAGCGACCGTGTCCTGGAAATGAAGAACCTGTCATGTTCATCGGTGGTAGTTCTGGCTGATGTTGAACTTAAAGAATTGAAGACTCGGGGCTTAGACAGACTGGGATAGACTAGACAGACGAGAGACTAAACATAACATACTAGGGAGACTTGGCTAGGTCTACGAGCTGTTACACACACTAGCTGCTAAGCTGGATGGTAGCTAAACAGACTAGCAGCCAAAGATCCAATGGACGAACAGACGAGGTATACAGCAGACGAGGTATGAAACAGACTAAGATCTAAGCAGACTACAGCGGTACTTACACAGGGGACAACTGATGTAGACTTAACTTAGGGCGTTTTCACACTGGCAACGATCTGTTCCGTTCTGTACCCGAGCACGATTTCTCCCCCTCCCCAATCCCCCCGCAGGTCTGCGTTCACACTGTAATAGCGATTGTGATCCCGGGGACACTTGCGTATTTACACAACCGGAAACAGTAGGTGGCGGTAGAGAGGCAGTTGGTTTGTTTTTTCGCGGGAAAAAAAAAACACTAAGAAAGAAGAAGAAACGCCACTCGGGTCATGAACTGCGAGACACCTGTTAATGCTCCGTGTGGATGTTTTTATTTTTTATGACAAAAACAACAGCGCTGTAAACAACGTGCCTACTGACACATCTGTCGCGCGACTCAGAGGGTGAAATGAGCGCGCGCGCTGCACGGACACAGCACGAGGCACTGAGGAATGACTTTACATCTCTACTCTGTAAGGTGAGGAATCAGGTGTGTCCACATTCTCTTCTGATTCCCAGTCAAATAGAAATAAAGTGCTCATTAAACATTACTTTCTTTAGCCATAGCACATTTTTACAATTTTCTTTTTATCATAAAAATAGTGTTTATGTACACTGTAAATTAATCACAGATGTAAACAATGAATAAATGCTACAAATAAATATAATGCCTGCTAGAATAAAGTTCAACAAATAGCATAGATACATATAATAAATGATAAATATCTAAATCATGCATTTTTCTGTTCTCCTCAGGATCATCTGGGTTCGAGAGAGGGCTGGTGTGTGATGGCAGGATGTCCCTGTGACCAGGAGAGACCAGGAATGGACACTAAATACTCCTATTAAGAAGACAACAGTCCTACAAGAGAGATGCTTGTGCTCTTTTTTTCCTTCCCTTGCCATGTGTAGATTCTCAAACTTAGCTGAGGTGCTGAAACTTAATTTAAAACCTCACCAGGCATCAATGTTTGGTGTTTAACATGTTTTGTGTGCCGTGTGTTTATATTGTATTTTTGTAAATGTAAAAATAAATGTATACTGTAAAATCCAAGATGAGTGTGGGGGATTTGGAATAGAGACAAAGTACTGGATAGAGTGCAAAAGGTTTTATTAAACAATATTAAATAAAAATATAATCAAAGTAAATTTTGTAACAAAAGTAGCTGCCAAATAGGACAAAAAATCTAAACATTAAAATGTAGCATATTTTTATATTTACTTGTACTTGCATAGCAAGAGGGCGTGTGTTTAATGAAATGAAGACAACAGTTGGTCCGTCGTCTGCATCAACGTCCTATTCGATCTCTTGCTGTTCCTTCCTCTGTATCTGTAGTCGGCGCTTCTCCATCTAAATTTAAGATTTCATGCAGACATTATGAGTCTCCTGCTCTGCACGTCAGGTTTCGTCTCTTTCTTCTGTTGTTCGCTGGTCTTGTGCTGCTGTCAGAGGTCTCAGTCTGTGTTTCCTCCAGTGTCTGTCTGCAAGAAAGTATAAAGGCAAGAAATTAGCTGAAAGTTGCAACCATAACAGCTTGTACAAATTAAAATTTCCCAACACTGACGTTTTGTCACAGCAATCACAGATAACCTGAAAGTGTGTGTGGAGCGTATGTGGCTCATCAGCGTCTCAGTGTTTATAAGTGTCTCTGAGATGTGCTGGAGAATATACATGAAGGTTCTACATAAAATATGAGTAAAGAGTAAAGTAACTGTAACTCTAATGGCTACATAAGCACAACACTGGAGTTCATCACATTCTGCTCTTCTGAACAGTGAGATGATCTGAGGCCTTAAAGTGAGCAGACATGAGGAGCATTCCAAGTGAACTTTACTGTGAGCTAACGTGAAAGGATCATCCTGTAGATCTTATTATAAGCATTTAAATGTCACCACGAGATCCACAGACAGTCACCTGGAGATGTGCTGATGATATGAGACCCTCTGTAACAGTGTTAATAACAGGAGCTAATAGTGTTTAATATGAACTCACCGCTCACGCGCAGGCTCTCTGCTGGACCAGGCTCCACGCGGTCCGGTTCCGATGATGAAGGTAGATGTTGTTGTGGGTCAGTGGGGTTCCGACTCGGTCACACTGCACGGTTTTTATCCTATCGTTCATCTTTTCCTCGCTTCAGTATCGCAGCGCGCGCTGTGTGCTGCACGAGCCGCAGTGTGTTGAACTCCGCGCGGCATCGCTCAGTGCTGCTGTACGCACGCGCGCACGCGCGCGCGTCTAAGCACTCACGGATACTTCCGTAAATATCGGGGTTTTTATGTGTCGTGTCCGATTATCTCCGGATATTTTCGTCTGTCTAAATTTCTAGCAAATGCTATACTTCGGCGTTACTTCACAGGGATTCTTCAGCAGCCACGTTTGTTTGCGTACGGAGTCGAACTGGGATTACGTCACTTCCTCTTTTGAGCACACACACACACACACGCGCGCGTACTTATGTCCCGCCTTCCGTGCTCGGGAAGGTGTGAAGGGATTCGTTCCCGAGCGCGGAACGATTCGGAACGATTACATTCTCACAGACAAAAATCAACTGGTCCCGGGGCCAAGTGAACTCGGAAACGGATCCGGGACCGCAGTGTGAAAACGCCCTTAAACAGCTCCACAAAACATATGCCAACTAAACCAGCACAAACTAAACCAGAACAATACCAAACACAACAAAAGCCCACTTCACATGAGAAATACTCGACCCAGTTTCCCAGAACAACCAGCTATTTATAGAGGGTCTAACGAGCTCCCTCATCACCCGAACGAGGTGCCTTCTGGGAAACTGAGTCTACAAACAAAAAACTACAAAAACCAAAAGATCAGGCACACAGTGCGCCCTCTAGGGGTGGTGCCTTACAGAACCCTCTGTTACGGTAAAGGTCGGCTAAGATGACAACAACATTGTGACAGCTGTGAAGGAGAAACCTAAAGAAACCTAAACAAACAAACAAAAAACCATCAGCAACAACAACATCAACGAGAAAGAATGGAGCGGCTCCTGATCCAAACCCGACGATCTGATGGGTGAAGCGCGGTGGAGGGCGTGTCATGTCCTGGGCCTGGAACACTCTCTCTAAACTTTAATCATGATGAAGCAGTGGAATGAATTCAGAGGTCTACAGGAACATTCTGAAACATCAGTGTTTACTGTAAGACTCTAAGCTCCTAAAATGAATTTCAATCGTTTTGCCTTCTATTTTTTTAATCAGATTTTATTTTTTTTTGTGTCCTGGATTTCCTTCTCATCATATTTGGTTCCAGTAGGTGGCACTGTGCTCTATCAATCAGTGCTTAGTCTTGGAGAAGATGAGAACCATTAAGTCTCTATAACACACACACACACACACACACACACACACAGAAGGACTCCTGAACTCTCCATCGCCTCCTGTGGAACGTGAGCCGCACTAAAATGTAAGTGAACCTGAGGCAACAGGTGTGTGTTTGGTATCAGGCTATAACATTACCTGTCATACCACACACACACACACACACACACACACACACACAACATACACACACATAAAACTAAGTCCAACACCCTATTAGTTTACTTTTCCATTCAGCTGTCTGGAACAGGTCCTAAAGTCTTTTGGCCACAGATACAAACCGTACACACACTTCCTGTGTGTGTGTGTGTGTGTGTGAGAGAGAGAATCATGTCATGTTTCATTATGTGTGTGTGTGCATGATCTCTCTCTCTATCCCATGTCTTGTCACATAACACGTGCACAATCCTGAGCTGAGGTCATTTCCTCAAATCTTCTTAAATCCTCAGGTCCTTGCTGTGTCTCTACAGTTGTCCAGTTCAGTGTGCGTGTGTGTGTGTGTGTGTGTGATGGAGTGTGTGTGAGAGAGAGAGAGAGAGAGAGAGAGAGAGTTAAATGTCAAAGAAGGACGACTTACCATCTATATTTCAGTAGGGCTTGTCAGACGCGCCTTGGCTCGTTTTAGTCCTTTGAACTCTGCTTTTCTCTAACCGTCTCCGACATCCTGCGCGGAGACGCACAACAACCACGTCTTCTTTCGGCACTATTTTGGAAATTGTTTGTTGGAAGCACTGTGATGCATTGATGCCGTTTCAAATTAGTAACAGTAGAAAGTAACAGGGTTGAGGGATTTTTTTTTTATTGTTAGCATAAAACTAGCAAGCGCGCACAATCTGGTTAAAAAAGCATCGACTTTAGCAACGAGCAACTTGCATGAAGACTTTCTAGTGACACGTCCTAAGAGAATTTGTCAGGCAACTCCACCATACAGCGGTACCCTAGCATATGAATTTAATCCGTTCCAGAGGCGAGTTCTGAAGGCGAAATTTCGTTTTGCAAAACACATTTTCTCACTGAATATAATGTAAATGCAGATAATCCGTTCCAGCCACCCAAAATATTAACAATATCACCAATTTACAACACTATAAATATATTTTTTGCTTAAAATAAACAATCAAAACATTTTAAGTAGTAAAATATGAAATAAATAGATTTCACTTAACCTCAATTTATTATTACATATTATACTTTACGTCACTTTGCTTCCACTTGTCTCCTTGTAAAATGATTAGAAAAGGAAATGATTAGAAAATAAGAATTTCATTGTACCTAGGTATATATGACTATAAAAATCTTGAATCATAAATCTTGAATCTCGAATTCATGATTCCTCCTGACACCGGCTGCTTCAAACACTACGGCTCCCTTTTCTTCTTGCTAAGCTCATCGCTAATCTTCTATGTCTTCGCTAAATCTTGCAGGACTAATAATAATAAATAAATAAAAAATAATATTAATAATAATTACAGAATCTTGCCTCGCTTGGCTTTCCACTGACGCAAACAAGTTCAGTTTGGTTCGGGTCGTTCGCTTGTATGCTGAAAACGCTTCGTAAGCTGCGGTGAAGTTCTTGCGAAATTTCAGTTCTTAAGGTGAAAGTTTCGTGAGGCGGACGTTCGGAAAAAAACGACGTCCCGCTGTGCCGTTGAAAATAAAGAGGGAAACAAAAGGAGGAGGTGTTGTGCTGTCCTTGATTTTCTCAAACCCCCTTAATTTCACTGGTTCGATGTCTACAGTATGTAAATGAGCTGCTGCAGAGCCACGCCCCTCTGGAGGGCTGCAAATAAGAGGAATAAGATGGGGGAGGGTCACATTAAGTTTTTTAAACCCAGGCCAATCCCAAAATGGAAATATTGTTTGGAGATCATCTGAATGTCTAAATATGACTAAAAAAGATTTTACATAATAGGAGCTTTTCCATTTTTATTTATTTATTTATTTATTTTTATATATAACACTGCCAAATCAGAAAAAAATCCAAAAGGGATAATACTGGTTAATATTGTGTAGGGATGAGCAGACCCCAAAGCGAGCAAACACTCGATCACATTCCAGAACCTCTTCCCCAGACATCATGGCGCCATCCCAATAACCTTATCTCATTCGGGAACATAAAGGAGAGGTGGTAAAACTAAAGCTGCAGGAAACTTAACCAGGCATGGGACAGGAAGTCTGCTGACCCTGAAGCCACACTAAAGCCAGATGCCTCGAACTAGACCCCAAACCATTTAAACAATCTTTAATGGTGCCAGTAGGGCAAAATGCTACAGTAGATATTCAGTATGTTTGATATCTGTATGTTATGTTTGATTATTCTGCATAACTTTAAAGGTATTATCAGTTTTTTTTTTTTTTTGGGGGGGGGGGGGATTTCCCCCGATTTTTCTCCCTAATTTAGTCGTGTCCAATTCCTCCCCGTCACTAGGGGGCTCCCACATTAAGGCTACTACTACCACTCAGCCGGGAGGGCCGAAGACTATCACGCCAGCCGACCGCATCTTTTTTCGAACTGCTCGCTCGCGCACCGTTGGGGGCGGCGTAACACACTCGGAGGACAGCGCTATCCAGTTCTTAAGTTACCTTGCTCATAATTGAGAAATACCAGGTTTTGTGTTATCATTAGTGGCCATGTGATAAGCAGGAGTGGTAAGATACACTAAATCGTGCTAAACGCTGGATGGGCAGCCGATGAAGTGGATGCTATGACTATTAACCCAGTTGAATAAAATGACCCGGATCCTTAAAGATTCGATTCACCTCTGACCCAGAGCTGAAAATCCTACAATTGTATCTAAGACAGAAACACCCGGCTTTAAACAATGTTATGAAGAGCAGAATGCAGAATATTCAGACACTAATATACTAATGACGCATTAAAGACGTCTTTATTTTCTTGCATCAGTTTTCCCCGGCGAATGCTAGCAGTTAGTTTAGTAAATGATTTGTTTCTGCTGCCGAGCTGCGCGCGCACACACACACACACACACACACACACACACACACACACACACACACACACACACACACACACACACACACGTCTCCGGATAATAATCAGTGTTATGAAAGTCGTTAGTCATTTCCTTCATGACTTCATTTTCCGATTGCTTCTAGTTTATGAGAAGGGAAGGAGTTAGTACACCCGGAGGCCTGTACACCATTACAGCTCATCACACTGTGATTTATTTGAAATATGCAATGACCGAATGGAAATCGCTTTAATTTGGGACTTAAAATGTCTCTTTATGTGCACTCTAGCTGTAGTGATATCCAATGACGTATTTGGTCAAACGTTATAATACTGTACCACGTTCTGGGTTCTGACCAGGTGTTAGTATTAGGTTCCTAAAACACCAGCTCTGACACATTCTCGTTTCCATAGCAACGACTCACTGACTTGCCTAACTGACATCTTCCATAATCTAAACCTAATAATAAAACTGATTAAATGGTTGATGTTCTCATGTTTTTTTAAGGATAGTGGAAACTCAGCGGGTCTCGGCTCTGATCAGACGGTCGGCGGTTCAGACCTCAGCACTGCCAATCTGCCACTGCTGGGCCCTTATTCCTCGCTGCTCCAGGGGGCGCTGTATCATGGCTGACCCTGTGTTTTTAACAAAGAACTTCATATACGACAAATACAGGCTCCTTCTCCGGTTTCATCAATGGGAAGACGCCAGGACTTGTGGGGGATTAAGTAAGAAGAAGTGAACCTGATGATGAAGCGATTGTTCACGGTTGTTATAATTTTGTTTGCTCAAATTTTCCAGATTTTTCCATGTAACTATTGTCAGTACCTGTCACTGACGGGTAAAGAGCTTGTAGAAGTAGTTAACAGGTTAAAGCGGTCATAACTTCCCTTCTATTCAACATTTTAATTAAATTTATGCTGTAAGGTTCAGTTTTCATAGTGTACTCACCATTTATTTTTAGAGTAAGACATGATAAATCGCACTACTTTGTGTGTGTTCTTTGATAATTTTGCTGGCTTGTAGGAAGTCTATCGCATTGATTGGCTCTAATATTGGCTATGGGTATAGCCACGCCCACCTCTAGGGGAAAAAAAGCGCTGTATTTGTCGAAAAAAAAAAGCACTAGATGCTGTGATGTCATCTGGCACATAACTGCTCATCTAATCACTTCACTTCTACTCAACATTTTGATTTAATTTATGCTGCCGGTTTAAGTTCAGGAAAATACAGAAGGACTGGCAAAGTTTCATTCAATTCTGTCCAGCCAGGTTTGTGCGATGCTGTGACAAAATCTGGCGGGACAGACATACAGACATACAGACAGCCATATGAACTGGGTTCGGGAGCTTCAACGTATGAAACATAAAGATATAATTGAAAGAGCGAGTTCTGACTAATGTACAGACAAAACCTTTTATTTATTTATTTATTTATTTATATAGCTAGAAAGGATGTTGTTCTTCAATAAATTAAATAACCATATGCTGAATTGCCCTTTATACTGCTTAAAAGCTGCATGTCTATTTAATTAGTGAGTAATTTGTAAGTCTGTAAGCTTGTAAGAGGATTAGAGCCTCTCGCTTTCTTTTGTAACAGTTAGATGTATTGTACCGCTTCACCATCATTTGGCCCTGTCTAAGAATAGCCTCTTCACCCAGATACGACCCAATTCATATTCAGGACGACGCAAAGAGCGCTAATCATCGCCGTGCTTTACCATTCTGAATCATATTCAACATTTTCTCCTCCCCCCCACTTACGACCTTTACAATCTCTAATTGATGCCACCCGAGCACTTCGCTCCTCCACCACCACCCGGTCTGGTGCGTTCTATTTTCAGCTCTGCAACTAGACTAGGTCGTGTTTCTTTCTTTTTAATGTTTCCCCTCGGCTCCTCGAGCTTCCAGTCCCCACAGGAATGACCTCTGTCAAGGAAGGAATCTCCCAGTCAGGGAGACCCAGAGGGACAGAGATGCATGGTTCTGGGTGACTGGATCTAGGTCTGTAGTGCTTGATGGCTGACAGCCAAAGAAAGAATATCCACTCTAATAATTTGCAAGGCTTACGTCCTTGACATAGAGTCCTGTCCTGAAAAAAATATAAAGTAGTTATATACAGCAGTTTATAAATACATATAGCGCTATACATTCATTAAATCACTGCATTTCCTAAATTATATATACACTATAATCATGTTCGCTTCTTAGTTGTGTTATGTTTAACGTTGGACATCGCGTATAGTTTTGTTGTTTATAGCGTTAGGTAGCATGGTGGATTAGTGATGAGCACTGTCGCCCTGCACCTCGAGGGTTGGGGTTCAATTCCTGCCTCAGGGTCATGTTCTTCCCGTGCTTGGTGGGTTTCCTCCCAGTCCAAAGACATGCAGATTAGCCTAATGGGTGTGTGAATGTTGGTAAATATAGTGGTCCCTAGTTGAACTCCAGACGCCCCTTGATGGATGAATTATGGAAATATCTTTAAAAACGTCTCTAGTACTTACAGAAGTACAGTACAGACCAAAAGTTTGGACACACCTTCTCATTCAAAGAGGTTGAATTTGTATTATGGCAAGAAAAAAGCAGCGAAGTGAAGAAAAACGAGCGGCCGTCATTACTTTAAGAAATGAAGGTCGGTCAGTCCGAAAAATTGGGAAAACGTTGAAAGTGTCCCCGAGTGCAGTCACAAAAACCATCAAGCGCTACAAAGAAACTGGCTGACATGCGGACCGGCCCAGGAAAGGAAGGCCGAGAGTCGCCTCTGCTGCGGAGGAGAAGTTCATCCGAGTCACCAGCCTCAGAAATCGCAGGTTAACAGCAGCTCAGATCAGAGAGCAGGTCAATGCCACACAGAGTTCTAGCAGCAGACACGTCTCTAGAACAACTGTTAAGAGGAGACTGTGTGAATCAGGCCTTCATGCTGGAATATCTGCTAGGAAACCACTGCTAAGGACAGGCAACAAGCAGAAGAGACGCGTTTGGGCTAAAGAACGCAAGAAAGAAAACTCGCTGAATGAGAAGGGGTGTCCAAACTTTTGCTCTGTACTGTATTTCCAAACTTGCTTTGTGTAGACAGAGTATTGTGAATCTCCCATTTTAGTTTAGTGCCTCCCATTTTATCTGGGCCTGGGACCGGCACGCATCCAGTGGCTTGGCTTTGGCCATTGAGTGAGAAGTGGATCCAGGCCTTACACATGGCACGTTGTCTGGATTAAAATACCGTCATACCGGCGCGAGCGCTTATTTGTTTTAAACAACGGATGCAATTTTAGCAACAACAACAACAACAACAAAAAACGCTCGCGGTTTTGCCCTGGAGGACGTTGAGCAGTCGAGTATTTGAGTATTTGTTGGGGTCGAGAAGAAGGAAGAAAGCCAGACGCCTCGCTTCAACTGTTTCAGAAGCCGTCGCTAGCGTTGCTGTTGTGTGCAAAGGCAAAAAGTCCCACGAATTCCGATCTGCTCCGTTCTCATCCAAGTCACATGACTATGGATCAGATATACTGTATAACTCTAACCCTCCAGGACCACATACGAAGGTGATCTGGCATGATGAACAGAGTCCCTGTCAGATCAAGAGGCTTAAACCTTTATAAGGAGCAGCGCGAGTACGTTTAGCCATAGAAGAGCCACACAAACATACAGAGCAGGATTCAGAGTCGTGGCATTACGGATCATTCACACCTCGATTCACAATCGACCACATGCACCGATTATCTAACACACGCCGCTCAATAATCTCATGCCTCAGGTTGTTGCTCTTTTCATGAAGGAGGCCATTTAAATGTGAAATGTAAATTCAGTGAAATGTGTCTGCTTTAAAACGAATAGGATTTTCCCCCCCTCTCTCTGTCACACCTTTATTCCCGGCAAGCGACTTGGAACTGGATGATGTTTGCTATGTGTCTATGTTTGTACCGAGTTAACAAGTCTCCTGAATGCCTTTCGCAGCTTTATGTTCAACCTGTGGTGTGCGAGTGTGTGTGTGTGAGTGTGAAAATCGCCAGCACAGGTGGAGTTTCCTCAGCAGGAAATCTTTCACTGGCAAAATAGAAGCGTTCTCAGGAACAGCACGACAGTGTCAAAGTCTTTTTTTTCCCCTTCTTCTCATATAACAGAATCTTTAATGATAGAACATAAGTACATTTTTCTGTTTGTATATTTTTTTACCATCAAATTCTTTGTCAAAAATCACATATATAAGAACAGCGCAAAATAGAATTCTGCTGATTCTGGAACTCTGGAACCGTGTTACTGATGGAGACTTTATATAAAAAAAATTTTAAAAAAAAGGAAAAGAAAAGAATAATTCCAATGCTTCAGAGCACAGCGTCAAACGTCGGAGCAGTTCCTTACACCATTTCCTCCTTCTGTATAATCAAAACATCCGTGCCTCTTAATTTTATTTTCATCCTTAAGCCTCTTGAGCCAAATGTATGCGCACCAGCCTGGTGAGATTAGCACATTCCATCGCTTCCGCTTCCAACGAAACTATCTTTGTGAAACGATCACCTGCTACACAAATGAAATGACTGGACATAAGGAACACACTTCGGGTGTCATTGTCCAACATCATTAGTAGACAGGACCGTCGTCTCATTGCAGCGGAACAAGCCGAGCGCTCACACTGACTCTGCGTTATGGTACGTTGTAGTTATTGTCCCCTCTATTACGCCTGGTGACAAGTGCGCGATGGCTAGTCCGTAGGAAACTGTCCTACATAAAACTTTTCCGAGGTTGGAGACGCTGTTCTACGAGGCTTTGGCGCAGCTGGCATGACTTCTGCATGAGACTTCGTGACTTATAGGTACTTAAAACATTTTCTTTCTTCCTGTAAGGTACGACCTTACAGTATATCGTATACCTGATTTGACCAAATATGTCCAACAAAAAATACGACAGCACATTTTGCACAAGACCTAAAAATGGAAACACAGCTGCAGTATGTCTAACAATATCAGCATCATACGACTCCTGATTGTACGATTTGATCAAGATTGATTTGAATGGGTGTGCCATGGGCAACTCTACGGACTGGGATGCATTTTTCTTGCGTTATGGTGAGGATAGTCTGTCTGATGTAGCCACATGATGAATATGAAATTCAGCATATCTGAATGTAAATAGAGTTGAATATTTCATCCATTGAAAGTCATGGGATATACTGTATATTTTTAGCATCACAGGGGACAAAAGATGAGACATTGTTTACTGCAAAGAAGTGATAAAATGACAAATTAAGAGCCCTTTGAGTGGCGCAGTGGTAAAGAGCTCGCCCTATCATCCGAAGACTGCGAGTTCGATTCCCGGGTGAGGCTGTAACCTCGCGCTGCCGGAGGTCTAGAGAGCGCTGATTGGCCGAGCTCCCTCAGAGGGGAAGGATGAGGGGTACTTAGTGCACCACCGTGGCTGGCTCGGAGGAACCATGTGGTAGTCTTCGCCTTCCCGACTGAGTGGTAGCAGCAGCCTTAATGTGGGAGCCCCCTAGTGACGGGGAGGAATCGGACACGACTAAATCAAGGAAAAAAAATCATGGGGGAAAAAAAAGGACAAATCTTCAAACCATCAGTGTGTTTTTATTACAAACGACGGTGTGGTAAATCTTTATTATGCATAATAAAATCCATTGACTTTAATTTAGTATCTCATGGCTTCCGATTGTTTCAATGATTACCTGATATAAAAATATAAATTATAATACTCAGTACTGGATCAATAGTTATAATAATGAAAATTGAGAAAATAATGAATTATGAATAAGTAATTATAATAATCTCAATAATTTTAACTGGGCAAAAATGAAAACAAAATTGCAGCGATTAACATGATAATTGCAACTAGCTCTATTCATGCAGAAGTTTCCCCCCAAGATTTAATTCAATGCCTGCCATCTTCTTATTCATGGCACACGCACATATCAATTTTTCACTTCTAAGCTGTCTAGCCTTCATGTTACATTTCAAAGCAATGAATTTTCTGATTGTTTAATCATTGTTTTTTTAATTTGGGAGTCCAGATACTACTTTAAAAATGCTTGAAGAACCTGAGCTACAAGTGATGCAGGCGATTGTATTCACTAGTAATAAACCGGCACCTGAATATGACCCCCCCCCACCGTACCCCCCCCCCCCCCCCCCAACACACACACAACAACATATAATCAGAGCCCACATTAACTGGCATCTCGAATGGTTTCATCATGTTCAGGGAACACTTCATCCTGGTCAGGCTGGATGGAGCTCTGGAGCCTATTCTGGGAACACTGGGCATAGTCTATTACAAGACAGCATGAGCACACACACATACATACACACACTTCCTCATGCATTTGACAAGAATGAATGCAGTTTATCATGGCAAATACACGTTGTAAGTATGTTTTTTAGAAATTAGGAGGAAACCAGAGAATCTGACTGTAACCCAAGACCAGGTTACTAGAGCTGTGAAGCATTCGAGATGACATCCAGGGTTCGGATATAAACATACTGCGTTAGTGTTTTTAATCATTTAAATTAATACCAGGACAAATACCCAAATATTCAGAACAAGGAAATTCCAGGAACAATAAAGTCAAATCCTGTGTCAAATAATGTGACTGATGTAATGTATATTCTGTCAATAAGTGTTAAAAAAAAATACAGTGTTTTGCTCTTGTGGTAATTTCCCCTGAAAGAAATGGAAAGTGCCGGACCAGCTGGTGTCCAAAACGTTCACATCAGAGCTGACTGAAGCTGACGTTTACTAACCATTTATTTGGAACCTTATGCGAGGGTCTGTTGTATAAAACCGAAAGCGGTCTGGAGGGCTAAACAAAGCAATGGAAGAGAGTGCTTTCTTTATGCTACATGCTCCTGCAAATAAATGGGAATCCTTTCAAAAAATAACTAGAGTAACGCAAAGGAATGTAAAAACTCGTCCTTCTTTAAGAGCAGATAAACCACTCAGCCAGTGCAGACTTGGAGCCTGACTGGTCCTGGATCAATTATTTATTTGGATAAGATTAGATGACCCCTGCGACTCTTTTGCTATGCTGGCATGTAGGTTCCCCGAGGACGGTTGGTTTTTGCTTTGTGGCAGGAAGTCTCCAGTCTGCTAAGTCACTATTTGTTTCTAAAGGCTGGTTAATACTTTCTTGTTCCACCACTTTGATGTTTTCTGCAGTCCACCAAGCTTGTTATTTCCATACATGATAATCCAGTTACTGGTTCCCCCACCCGGTTAGACTCGTTAGAGCGTGCCTGTTGGCTTTTGCTTGCCTGAGAACCTTCTCCCTTTAGCAATGGTCTGCTGTCAAACCACAGTGCTAATGGTGGAAGACTCCTCAGACTTACCCTGCCTGCTGGGCAGAGACTTGAGATACTCCAGGTGGCGCCTGGCATCTTCTTGGTTATGCCGCACGTAGTAGACCAGGTAGGAGATGACCATGGTGAACCATGCAAACATGGTCACCAGCATGGCCACGTCTGTGGTCTTTTTAAGCACCACGCATAGGTCCAAGTCTTTGGCCAGCAGAAAGGGCACACCTTGGGCACCCGAGTCCTCAGGCTCTGATGTTTGGCAAACGATGCCGGTGAGCGACAGGGGCTCCAGATCTAGACGTGGAAGTGCCATCTGTAGCCGGCAGTCACAGTGCCAAGGATTACCAGTCAGATTGGATCGAGCCCTTACCCCTTCAAAAGCCTCGGGGTCCAGTGTTGCCAGCTGGTTGGAGGACAGATCGAGGAATAGCAACGATGCAGCCAGGCCCCGGAAAGCGCCAGGCTCAAGTAGTGCCAGATCATTGTGGGACAGATCGAGTTCAGCCAGCAGAGGAAGATCTTGAAAGGCATTGGCAGGAACACTGGTGAGCTGGTTGTAGTCGAGGTAGAGGCGCCGCGTGTCATTTGGGATGTCCCGTGGGATCTCGGTGAGGCGCAGGTTGCTGCAGCGCATGGTCTTGCCCCCAGACAGACCCTCGCTCTCGGAGCAATAGCAACGCTTTGAACAGGAGGTGGCTGCGTGGTGGAAGCAGAATGTCATCAAGACCAAGCTGTGGAGCAGCAAGCACATGACCATGGAGTGCCGGAGCAGCCAACAGGACGGCGGCGACATGGTGAAATGGGGGCATACTCCCTTCAGAGGACTTTCTGTGGGTCAGGAGGAGGTGTGACAGTCACGTCTGGCAAGAAGAAAAGAATATTACAAGTTAAACAGGAATGCTGTGGTCCAAAATAACATTATTATTATTATTATTATTATTATTATTATTATTATCATCATGTTTTTTTTGCTAGTCATATGGTCTTACCACCTTGATATACTTTAAAATCTGACCACTGTCCATCTTTTTAAGCTGGCTGTATTAGATCTGGTAGCTAGTTATTTCACACTTACATCTCATTGTGTGTGTGTGTGTGTGTGTGTGTGTGTGTGTGTGTGTGTGTGTGTACATAACCTACTTTGATTGCCCTCTTATTAACACATAATAAATTGCATCCCTTATACCTACCACACACACACACACACACACACACACACACACACACACACACACACACACACACACACACACACACACACACACACACACACACACACGCACATACACACACACACACATACACACACACGTGCAGAATAACAAGCTGCTGGTTGATGGCTGAAAGCTCCTGCAAGCCGGAGTGTGTTATTTCATGCACAGATGGAGGGTAGCTGCTCTAATTGCTGTAGGCATGGGGACTCTCTCTCTCTCTCTCTCTCTCTCTCTCACACACACACACACACACACACACACACACACACACACACACACACAGACACTTTTTCTTCTTTGCTTTACTGTGGTCAGCAACCAAATTATGAAGATGGCTTTTTATATATATATATATATATCTACGTTATACTGTATATTCATACTTTTAATGCATTCATAAACCTCTGCTTTTAGCCAAAGGGCTTGAATTAATACATTTCCCCTGGTGAACACTGGTTGATTGAAATCCCTGCTGCGCTGTCCTAATTCATACCTCCACCTCAGGCACTCGTACAATCCAGGTCTGACAACGAGCAGCAGGAGGGTGTGAAGAACGTGCCTTGCTTGGCCCTTTGATGAACAAACTATTAGCATAATTTGAAACTTTTTTTTTTTTTGACCTAAGGCAATTTTAACAATTATTGTCTAGACTCTGAGTGTGCCTGGAATGCCAAATAAGTTAAATCCTAGAGATTTCACCTGAATTTCACCTTTAACACGGAATCAGTCTGACGTCTACTGTCGATTTATTTACAATTCTTTTTTTTAAGACCACATCTCAAAATCAGACAGGACGGGAGTCAAAGTCATGACCGTAAGTCTGACCTGCAATTTAAGCCGCGGTTGCCATTTTGGCCATCCTATCCCACAGGCACTGAGGACTGTAATCCGCAATCGTTTCACGCAAGACATGGCTTGCTTTGTCTTCAGTGCAAGTATATGTGAGGGCGGAAACTGTTGGCTTGTTCTATACTGCATACTGAAGTCCTGTCTTGAAAGGACTGTCACCTTCTAACTCAACTCATTAATAGTTATATAAGATGTACAACTTAAAACTACAAAAAAAAAAAAAACCTACAAAGGATGCACTCCTCCTTTTCCATGATGGGAAACGTAAAGCTATGGCTATATACGTACATAAAGTTGCAAAATGCAGACACTGGGGACGCATTTAACTGATGTTAAAGGACGCCGATTATTAATCAAAATGCACTTTGTATTCATTTTAGATGTTAATATATGGTGTGCAGATTTTTTGTCCTTTTGCATTTTTGTACTGTCTGAAGCTTAGACGAGCTGATTAGATGTGTCCCTACTGTGACATCATATAAGAAGAGCCCCTCCCCCTGGTTCGGTGTGGCTCATTTACATAAACACTGAATGGAGGAGGACTGAACCAGAGGGAGTTTTTCAGCTGGGGCATTAACACACACACACACACGCGCACACACACACACACACACACACACACATACACACACACACACACACACACACTCTTTGGTAGGGCTCTGAAATCTGTGTTGACTTGTTAAAAGAAAAACAACTGTAAAAAAAATGGGACCTTTAAGCAAAAAATAAATAAAAAATAAAAATCAACACGAAAAATACTGTAAACATCTCCTTACGCGAAACCACAAAGAAAAGACTTGTCTTCCGTTCTGTTTCCCATGATTGTCTGTTTATGCCTGTCATACCACAGAGCTGATGAACGCGTGATTTCGCTTTTGTGAAAAGGTGTTGATTAATTTTCTTTAACAGTAGCTCACTCATTCTATAAAATACAAAATACAGTGACTGGTAAATTCTTTCTTTCTTTCTTTCTTTCCGACAGACGAGATACAGAATTGTGTGCATCTTTAAAAGAGAAGATAAACGACTGAAGGCTGGACAGAATCCATTCATGCTGATTAAAAAAAACAAAAAAAACAAAAAAAAAAAAGCATCGATCTTTAAGTGTGCAGTGTGTTTTCATTTGAAGTGGGACAACAGTGTTACGACACGCCAGGGAAATGAGCCCTGTAATGAAGTCTGAAGACGTGAGAGAGAGAGAGAGAGAGAGGGAAACAAAGGAAGAAAGGAAAACGAAACGGTCCTGACCTTAAAGCTCCTTATGGATCGCTGTATCGCTGCCCAAAGGTCCGCTAGGAATCAAGCCGAGATGGTTATCTCCTCTCGTTTTTCAAAACAACCTGCCATAGTTTCGCTGGCGCTGTGCTGAACAGAGACCCTGCTCAGCCAAAGGGGCGTCAGTTTACCTCCTCACGATAATGTAGCTTAAGTGCCAGAGCAAATAAGGAGCGCGGAGATAAGTCGGAGCGGTAACATCATCCTGCTCTTCAAAGCGGCCAGACACTAATGGCTACGCTTCCGTGGCTTTTCTTTCTGTTTGTCCAATAAAAGTGTTTTAGAAAAAATTGCTGATAAGTGAAGAGAAAAAAAAAAGGAAGAAGAAATAAAACATACAGCTGGAGATGGAAGGAATAAAGAGTGAATGACACCATAGAAGGACACGGGTCGAGTGCCAAGAGGAAGAAATAAGAGGGTCATAAGGTGCTTCAAGAACCAGAGTTTCTGAAAGGCAACATGACACTGCATGAGACCTTCATTTTGACTTCTGTGAACTGTTTTAATGAATATAGAACGCTTATTACATGCAAGGAATATTGGAGCTTGGTAGCTCGGTGTAGAGCAGGGGTAGCTCGGAGTAAGGCAGGGGTAGCTCAGTAGAGAAGGGTCGTTCTCAGTGGTTAAGCATTGGATTATGGTCTGGAAGGTCCTAGGTTCAAACCCCACCACAACCACGCTGCCCCTGTTCCCTTAACCTTGTATATTAAGATAGAAATGTAAGTTACTTTGGATAAGGGCATCAAACAAATGCATCATCATCAATCTACATTACTATAAACATAAATCAGATCTCATGGTGATTGACGTGTCTGCAGGAGGACCCCTGAGCTCCTACTCCCACCATAAAAGTCTTTCTGGAGCTTTAATAGCGACTACCACGAACTACGAACATTAAGGTATATGCAATAAATCAGTTCTTTTATGTATTATTAAGCCTGAGGTTACTGTTTCCACCTCGAAGTGGATAGATTTCCTATAACAGCATATCCCCAAGTGTTTTCATTTACCAAGGACCGCTCACCAATCAGAACAGCCGAGTGGCATAACCAGGCTAATAACATTGTTGGTTTATGCGTCAGAATGCTAAATGACCTCCAGTTACCTTTTCATGGCTTCCGGGCTTTCTCTTCCCTCATCTCTGTTCACGCCCACAAATATCGATCTCGCGCCTTGTGTGATGTCCGGGGCGCATGGTCGAACGAAGGTCACGGGTTCATTCAATAGCACTAAAATCACTTAAAGGAACAGTGCTCTTAATAAAATTGAAGTATATGCCGCAAGAAACTTATTACTGCGCCCATCAATCAGCATTGTTAAACTATTTGCCGTCATAGTCATAGATCAGGGAAATGGAGAGGGTTAGAACGACATGTTAAAAAAAAGCCAACGCAGTATCGACATTCTTCATAACAGGCCCAAAGCACACAAAGTCTAAAGTCAAATAATCAATTTTGAAATTCTCCTAGTCTAGGTGGAACAGGCCGATCTGTAGTGTGGTGCCTGAAGGAAAAAAAAAAAACCCTTTAATATCTGCTAGTCTGGATTCTGATTGGTCGGTTTCTATTATGTTAGTGTTTCTATAGTAACAGCTCATTCATACAGACTTGGACATGTAAACAAGCACAGGTTTTCTGTGATGAGATACTGATTTAACGTTTTTAAGGAAGGAGTCTCCAGCGTCAGTGTTTTGTAACAGAATTAAAACTGTAACCAAGGAACTAACCTGTTAGTGCGGCATAAACATAAATGTCATACAAACAAAAGTGTTTCTGTGTTCATTTGTGAATCATGATTGTTTTTGTGTGGTGATTCACACGCACCCGCGGGACCACAGACACACGTTGAGTTTTAAGAATTTGGTGGAATTTAAGTTGGAAAAATGTCACCATTTCTTTATAATCCTACGGGTAGAGCATTTTGTACAGGAGTGAATTATTCGCTGAGTTTGTTTAGACATAATAATTATGGTGAAAGACAGAGGTACATGTGGCTCAATTAAATTGGAATCTCAAAAAATTTGTAACAAATGCTAAACTCTTAGTATTGTTTAAATGCCGCGTTTTGGCTTATAAGTGGGAAAGTCCAAGTTATAAGGAATGGGGTACATTTAATTACTCATTAAACTGAGGTTTAAAATTGTAACAAAATCTGGAAAAATTGTAATACTGAATCAGGTTACAATATTACATTTTCCACTGATTTTGTTACAATGTATGGAATTGTGATACTTATACAGTCGCAATTTTAATAAAAAATTTTTTTATGGACACGCACATTTTGTAATTTCGTATTTATTAAGGTTTACAAGCACACAAATTATTTTTTTCAATTAAGACATGGTACATTGTTAACCAGTAAATTATCATATAAATCATAAAACGATCTGTGTCCATGGGTCCTTTTTATCAAGTCATTAGGGCACAATGGTAAAGTAGCTGAAATAACGGACCTGATGAGACACTTTTGAGGCAATTTGTCTTAAGAAAGGTAACAAAATTGGATTTTTAATCTTGCAGCAGGTGGGAATAAATGTAGGTGCTCAGGAGGACAATGTGTGGACTAATATGAACACCGGTGTTCTGATATAAACATGATCACTGAAGGAACATAATAATAATAATAATAATATCGAGAGGAAAAGACAAGTTACCTCATGCTTTGCATCTCTCTCTCTCTCTCTCTCTCTCTCACACACACACACACACACACACACACACTGCATAAGCCCTCAAACCCCGCGTACGTCTCAGACTCACGGTTCTCGGTGGAAACTTCCCATTCACATCTGCACTTCGTGGAGCGCGACATAGGCGCGAGCGTGGCGCGAGAGTGAGTGTGCGTGCGTGCGTGCGTGCGTGCGAGAGAGAGAGAGAGAGAGAGCGAGAGAGAGAGCGCGAGCGATGCAGCGCTCGTGTTGAGAATCCCCGACTAATGCGTCGCGCGCGTGCTCAAGGAAACCCTTCGCCCCAGTTTCCACGCAACCAGGAGAGCGTCAGAGGGGAAGGAGGTCAGAGTCACCGTCCAATCAGAGAGCCAGACTCGCTCCTCATCATCACACGCATCTTCACCATACTGGCGTGACAGCGGGTTTGAGAATGACACCGATGGTCATTTTCACAAAGTCTGCTGGTTCAGTGTTTCTAGACCTTTCTGTCAGATGCTACACTGAAGTGTAATTACAAGCATTTCATGAGTGTCAAAGGCTTTTTTTTTTACTGACAATTACATTAAGATTCAGTATTTGCAGTGTTGACCCTCTTTTTGAAGAACTCTACGATTCGCCCTGGCATGCTGTTAATCCACATCCGGACTGATGTCTTGTATAATCCTGGAGTTTGTCAGAATTTGCCTAGTGAGGATCGACCACAAATTCTCAATGGGATTAAGGTCTGGGGAGTTTCCTGACCATGGACCCAAAATTTCAGTGTTTTTGTTTCCAGAGCCACTTAGTTATCACTTTTGCCTTATGGCGTGGAGTTCCAGGAAAAGTTGCTACCAGAGAATTTTTTTTTTTTTACCATTCTTTATTCATGGCTGTGTTCCTAGGCAAAATTAAAAGTAGAAATGTTTTTTTTTTTTTCCTTTTTTTTTTCTTCTTTTCTTTATCTCTACAGTCCAGAAACATTACCTTAAGAACTATTCGGACGGGGCTAGTTTTACTGGGGGACGTTTGAGTTTGAAGTTTTTTCAGCCGACGTCCGTCATTTCATGTATGGATTCGGACGGGACTAATATCTCCGTGTTTATTACGGAGGTGGCCGTGTCTGTATTTTACATGTGGGCGTTGCGCAAGACCACGTGTTGAGGATGAGGATTTCTACTGGAGTGTAGAAAAGAGAAACTCGAATACCGGCGCGCTAGAGATTGTACGATTGTTCACGTTGACCAAAACACACAAGAAAACGCGTATCGGAAAAAAAAAAAAAAAAAACATTTTTCGGCAAACACAGACTACAGACTGATTAGATTTCTCAGAGGACCGGCGAGTTTGCGGGAAAAACAGTAGGTAATTTGCTCTGGCAGACATGGCAGATTCGGACGGGATTAAAATCACAAAGTACCTCTAACGTCCCCCAGTAAAACTAGTCCCGTGTGAATAGTGCTTAAAATAATATTTCCACTTTCTGTTTGACTCCTCTTCATTTTATCAAGTGCAATTATTTTGGGTTCTCATTCTCTCTCCTTCTCACATACTCTGACACTCGTGCTTAGTGTCCTTTTATATCTTACTTCTCCACAATGATTACTGTAAAGCCTGTAAAGGGTCCTGAATTCAAATTTAAGAAGGTCCGATCAATAATATTTTCTTTGAGCCGAGGTCCGAATTTCATGTCTGTGTTTGTGATTCAGATCTCTATATGCAGTCATTGTATGTCTTAAGAAAATAAGGAAATAAGAAAATAAGGAATGTGAAATTTCCAGAGCATTTCAATAGCCAAGTCAAGTTGATAGGATTTTATTGCCATTTTAAGCAGTGAAACGAAACAATGTTACATATTGATTGTCAGTTTTCAGTAACTACATTAAACATGTGTACAGTTTGATCTAGGATTCTGGTTGCTCTGTCGTACTGCACTCTCAGTTTGGACTGCTGTGGATATGTTTGCTCTAACGACCCGTGTCGACCCAAGGATGTGTATCTCACTTCACAAAATTGCCGCAGGAAGAATAAAACATACGCTGATCTGTCCATTCGTCTTTGAAAGTTTTAGTGTATTCATAGTCTAAGTCAGTGGTCTTTCAGCTGCTACTGGCAAGGGCTCACCACGGAAGACCATCCAATCTGCACACAAGCTTAGCATAGACTTTACACCGGATGCCCTTCTTGACACAACCCTCCCACTTTATCTGGGCTTTGGACCAGCACCGCAACCAGTGGCTGGGAATTGAACCCAGGGCTTCCACATGGCAGGCAAGAAACCTACCGCTGAACAATCAATGCCTCTACAATTTAGCCATAGTCTTAGCCATACTCTTCCTTTTTTTTGTTGAGTAAACCATGCATGACAAGAATGTCATGCATTATTTTCTGTTTCTTCCACACATTCTTCGTCTATACACGGTAGACGCAGGTGCAGTAATAAGTTTGTTGTGGCATCACGTTGATTGTTGTGTGATGTGTAAAGCCACGCCCACCGTGAGGGAAAACTGCGCTAGATTTCTGGTATTTTATTTCATCTCATTTAATCCAAAAAGCATTAGGGTCCACAAAGAACTGTGTCTCGGTCTGGATCCATTTAGTGATGTCTGCTGTAAAGCATACATTATAAATGCCAGGACCAAAACGGACTGCACAACACAAACTGGTCAGGTTTACACTGTTTAAGTATAGTTTGTATTTTATGCACAATGCTCATCAAAAATATATAATAAATATAAACCTTTAGCTAGATATGTCAGATGTTAATATGCTAATATGTGCATTATAACGATTTACATTTAGAGAATTTAGCAGATGCCCTTAATCACAATGACTGACTGTATGTGTTTTGTAGGCCTGTTACTTTCAAAAACATCTGCTAATGCTAGTTGTTAAATCAGGGACTAAGCGTACTGTCAGTCTATAAAACCCTGTTGCTGAGGTTAGCTCAGTATGAAAAGAAAGCATGAAAATAGTCCTGTAGGAGAAGCAGCGGGAATTAATTCCACCATCTGGGTGCCACAGCCGTGATGCAGTTCTTCTTTGAGAGATTGGGGGCCGGGGGGATGGTCCAGTCAAGATCTGAGGCAGTTTGGTACAGGAAGTGGGTCTCAGGGATCAGGTATAGCGGACCCAGCATCGAGCCTTATGTAACACCTGTAGTCAGTCTTTACGGAGCAGATATGGATGACCGCCATGCCAGTACAAGTAAAATGTATAGCACTGTCATGACACACAAAGTCCAGCTCAGGAGAAGGTCTAAGCTGAAGGTTCCAAGATCAAGAAATTTAAGGACTGATGGAAGTTCCCTGATGGAGTGATCTAAATAATAGCATGAAGTTTCTCACTAATGGTCATAAGTGTACACACGTGGACAAAATTGTTGGTACCCTTCGGTCAATGAAAGAAAAACTCACAATGGCCACAGAAATAACTTTAATCTGACAAAAGTCATAATTTAAAACAATTCTATGAATGTTACCCAATGAAAGTCAGACATTGCTTTTCAACCATGCTTCAACAGAATTATTAAAAAAAAATAAACTCATGGAACAGGCCTGGACAAAAATGATGGTACCCCTAGAAAATACTGAAAATAATGTGACCAAAGGGACATGTTAATTCAAGGTGTGTCCACTAATTAGCATCACAGGTGTCTACAATCTTGTAATCAGTCAGTGGGCCTATATATAGGGCTCCAGGTAGTCACTGTGTTGTTTGGTGACATGGTATGTACCACACTCAACATGGACCAGAGGAAGTGAAGAAAAGAGTTGTCTCAGGAGATTCGAAAGAAAATTATAGACAAGCATGTTAAAGGTAAAGGCTATAAGACCATTTCCAAGCAGCTAGATGTTCCTGTTACTACAGTTGCACATATTATTCAGAAATTTAAGATCCATGGGACTGTAGCCAACCTCCCTGGATGTGGACGCACGAGGAAAATTCATGACAAATCAACGAGATGGATAATCCCAATGGTAACAAAAGAGTCCAGCAAGACTTCTAAAGAGATCCAAGGTGAACTTCATGCTCAAGGAACATCAGTGTCAGATCGCACCATCCGTCGTTGTTTCAGCCAAAGTGGACTACATGGGAGACGACCAAGGAGGACACCATTGTTGAAAACAAATCATAAAAAAGCCAGACTGGAATATGCCAAACTACATGTTGACTTCTGGGAGAATGTCCTATGGACAGATGAGACAAAAATGAAACATTTTGCCAAGGCACATCAGCTCTATGTTCACAGACGGAAAAATGAAGCATATGAAGAAAAGAACACTGTCCCTACTGTGAAACATGGAGGAGGCTCTGTTATGTTCTGGGGCTGCTTTGCTGCATCTGGCACAGGGTGTCTTGAATCTGTGCAGCGTACAATGAAATCTCAAGACTATCAAGGGATTCTAGAGAGAAATGTGCTGGCCAGTGTCAGAAAGCTGGGTCTCAGTCGCAGGTCATGGGTCTTGCAACAGGACAATGACCCAAAACACAGCTAAAAACACCCAAGAATGGCTAAGAGGAAAACATTGGACTATTCTAAAGTGGCCTTCTATGAGCCCTGACCTCAATCCTATTGAGCATCTTTGGAAGGAGCTGAATGCTGTCTGGAAAAGGCACCCTTCAAACCGGAAACAACTGGAGCAGCTTGCTCATGAGGAGTGGGCCAAAATACCTGCAGAGAGGTGCAGAAGTCTCATTGACAGTTACAGGAATCGTTTGATTGCAGTGATTGCCTCAAAAGGTTGTGCAACAAACTATTAAGTTAGGGGTACCATCATTTTTGTCCAGGCCTGTTCCATGAGTTCATTTCTTTTTAATAATTCTGTTGAAGCATGGTTGAAAAGCAATGTCTGACTTTCATTGGTTAACATTCATAGAATTCTTATTTATTATTACTTTTGTCAGATTAAAGTTATTTCTGTGACCATTGTGAGTTTTTCTTTCATTGACTGAAGGGTACCAACAATTTTGTCCACGTGTGTAGTTCCTGTGTAGGGTGTCACTTTGGCTTGTCAGCCAGGATGATCAAGATCTTGTGGGTTATTCTGTGTGGGTTAGTGACATTTGATGTTTATTAATTTAAAAAGGAAAAGAATGAAATGATAACTGATGTAACTAGTCATTACAGTGGCAGTTAATTTGATTAATGCCAAAGCCCTAAATATGAGCATATATTGCTTATATATTTTAATAGTCATTTTTAGCTAATGGCATGCATGTCTATGATTAAAGTTCGATTTTGGCTTGACCCTACCACAAACCTCCAATGCCAGCTGCAGCTCTAGCAATGCTCACTGAGGAAAGGCTTTGTTCTTCATCTCTTGCAGTATATTGAATTTCCAGCCGCCTAACACACAGTATGACTGCAGATCAATCCCTGCTATCCGTTATCAACCAAATGAGGATGGGTTCCCTGTTGGGTCTGGTTCCTCACAAGGAACTTCCTGTTGCCATCTCAGACACACTGCGGCTAATTTATGTTAACCCAATCTGCATGTCTTTGGACTGTGGGAGGAAACCAGAGTACCTGGAGGAAACCCACCAGGCACAGGGTGAACATGCAAACTCCATGCACACAGACCTGAGGCGGGAATCGAACCCAGAACCTGTAGGTGCAAGGCGACAGTGAAAACCACAAAGCCACGTGCCGCCGAAATACTTCTTAGAAGTATCAATATTTTTGTCATGCTTATTTATATTAAGAGTGCCAATACTTCTGGGTGGCACTGTATAACTATCAACCGGTCCGATTAAAGCCAAAGTTAAAACATAACGAATGTAAAAACAGCAACAACAACAGCAACAACAACAACAAAATGCTGTAATGCAGGAAGAGCAGATGGAGACTCCTGCTTTATTGAATATAAATAACCCCAATAAAGTCTCGGTTATTTGAGCTTTTAAATTATATATGAACCCTCCTCTAGACATCAATTTGAATGATTTTTTTTTTTTTCTTTCAGGAGATTCTTTGAAGGTCAGACTGTGAAAAGATCACGGGAACCTCCCAGTGAGCCGGAACGCTTCAGTGCTCTTTACCTTGCATTAAAATCCAATGCTGAGCTGGCAGCCGTATTACACACGCGCTTCCCGTCAGCACGACATTGTCATTTAACAAGATATGATGACAGATCCTGTCTGAGGCTTTTCTTGCTTTTCTAGTGAGGTAGTGGTAGTAGCAGACATCTAATCCAGGGTTAGTCTCACCATCCACACACACACACACACACACACACACACACACACACACACACACACACACACACAGTTATGTAACATAATTCATTCTAATTGATCTGTGGTCAGCTTTGTACATTAGGAGTTGGTATGAGAGGATGTGTAAAACAGAGGAGAGACAAAAAAGTTGAACAAAGCAAGATGCATGTCCAAATGTCAACCTATTCATGGCAGTTATGGGAAATATCTAGTTTCAGATGTTTTTGCAAACATTATGCTGTTTAACAGGACAATTTATACCATAGGACCATAGGATGTCTAAGCTACCACCGGGAATGTAGTATGTCTAAGGAGCCCCATTATAAACCTCAGAATCTCTTCTCTTCTCTTCTCTCCGTCTCTCTCTGTCGAGCTACACATGACGCTCCTAAGCTGCCAGTGATCCAGACCCCCTCTGCCTTCTGTACCTGTCCGACTCATCCTGGTGCCCCTGTTCTGGAGGCCCGTGTGGTACAGTATGCTTGGGATGCGTGTGGCGACTGGGAACGTTTCCACTTTTCGGCTGAGGCAGACATCTGTTCCCTGAGGACTTGTGGCTACAGTCGCTAAGTGGTTCAGGTCTGGAATTTCCTACAGTCTACCTGAACCTCCAATAAGGAACTGGACTCCATATTAACTTAAAGACATTAACTCTTATATTAAACTTACAGCTGCTTAATACACCATATGATGGGGCAAAAAATTCCCGCTCTCCGTTATCACCTCCAGATGGAGGATTGGTTCCCCGGTGAGTCTGGTTCCTTTCAAGGTTTCTTTCTATTTCCATCTCAGGGATTTTTTTTTTTTACTCCATTAGTCACCTTAGGATATATAAGGAATCCCCTATAGAGCTTTAAGATGTCTAGGGCACCCTGTTAGAAACCTTAGGATGCCTAAGGAACCCTTTAGGAACCATAGAATGTTCAAGGAACCTCCTTATAAACCATAGGAAGTATAAGGAACCCTCTTAAAAGCCTTTGGATGTTCATAGAACCCCATTGAAAACCTTAATGTCTAAGGAACCCCGTTGTAAACCTTAGTTTGTATAAGGAACTCTCTTAGAAACCTTGGGATGACTAAGGCGAGGTTCCCCCTCTTTTATGATATTGTTTCTGTAGTTAACAGCATATTTCTTGTATCTGCTGCACATACTGTAAATATTGATATATATATTTTTTCTGTAAGGAGATTTATTTGAACATTTATAGAAGGAATCTTCAGTGTCGGCAGAGTTAAAGCTGCAAGTGAACATGGGGACGTCGTCAGGACAGACGAGTTTGTGCTTCGGGGTTTCTAAATTTGGCTGCATCAATAATAAAATAACTAGAAGGAGCAGTACCCTGTGCTTGGCTTTGCTCAGTGTTTGTCTTCCTGTTTGATTTAATTTCTTGTGCAGAGAACATAATATATTTCTCGCGATATTGCGTGCGGTTTTGCAAGGGACAGAGACAGCAGGAGACAGACTGGTGGGATGGAGGTAAGACATTTGTACAGGGATTAGATTGAATTCTGATCAGAAAAAGGAGGAGATCAATGTCCAGATACAGCAAGAAGAGACTAGGAGATCGAGACAGAGGAATATTATAGCTGCATGACACAGATTTTGGGCTTAAAATTTTTCCGTCAAATTGAAACTGAATTTAAGTGATTGACTTGGCCATGACTGAACATTCTTAATGATTGAACTAACTGTAATTATTTAAGTTAATATGCTTAATTACTTTGAGCATTAGGGTTTACAGTGCGTACAGTAGTAATGATGATGACGCAAAGCACAAATCCAACAAAGTCAACAAAGCAGCGGAGCGCTTCAGTCCAAGCCGAGATCGAAGTCCTATCAAAAGCATGTGGAATGACTTGTACAGGGCTGACAATTTGATAAACCTGGAGTGATTTGATAAAGAAGAGTGGGATTTTTTTCTTTCAGATCAAGATATGCTACCGGAAGCTGGGAGACTGAGCGATGGCAAAAATATTATTTGAGGAAAGTGATTTGACTTGAGTTTCTTTTTATATTAAAAGAAACTGAATTTTAACAGGGTTTTGTAGAGCTTTTATGTGCACTTTAAATAAAGGCATATTTCTTTAGTTAATTTGTAAGGAAATAGGCTTTTACTAGCTATGCTAAACATGCATTTCCTGCTTCGTGGTGAAAAGGAATTTGGAGTTTAGTTTCTTAGGTGAAGCATAACAGATTTCCCCTTATAGTGGCTGTATGGTTTATCCTGTCTAAGGTCACTGTGGGTCTAAAGCCTATCCAACTGAGCCAGATCTAAAAAAATACCCTCTAGAATGATTCAAAATCTAATTCATAGAATGATCTGATATTGTTGCAAAACCAAACCAATACCATTTTTGACATCTTTGTGTTGCTTCGATTTTGTAGAAACAGTGACGGCTGCTGCGGATCTTCCAGTGATGCCCAGGGAGCACATTTGGTATGCAGCTTCCCCTCCGCTAAACATGGCATTGCTGGTGTCAGGTGATAGCTAAGGACCTTGGGCTTTCCTTGGGAAGTCAGGAGAAACAGTGGCATGTTCAAAGGGCCCTGTTATACACGTTGTGAATTCTGCCCATGTGGACTATACACCACGAGAATCAGCCCCTGGAGCATTGCCCTAGCTGCCTCCGGCACGTTTGCTTTTGTTTATGGCCAATCATCACGATTCCTCTGCCGAATGTAGACCGGCCAACCGCCTCGATGTTAAAGCCCCCAGTCAGGATTGCTGCTGCAGAACAGGAGGGGCGACAGCTGCACCAGTTTTAACATGGAATGGCTATGATGCCCTGGATTCTCGCTCGCTGCCACCGCTACTGGAACGCAATAGCTATGCCTACTATGCCTAAGGGACCAAATGAGGTCGGTGCTGGAAACATGAGGCTGTTTCCAAACCCCCCACTACAGATAGAGAGAGAAGACATTTTGACCTGGTCCTTTTGTATAGTGGGAAGGTTTGTGATGTTTTTCCATTAGTAATCATTGTAACTGTTAATCACCTTAAATGAGTGTTATTGTGCTTTGATCCAAAGTAGGAACGATGCAAGAGAACGAGATTAGATTTAGCGCATTCTCAAATTTTGGGGCAGGTTAGATTAATCAGAAAATGAAAATAAACGATAATCCAGTCTGAACAGTGCTTTAGGTTCCACAGTGTGTAAATAGTGTATTTTTATTCAGTAGTATGTGACAAGACTTTCTGACTCCATGTCGATCTATTTCAACTCAGCTTTATCTGTGTCGTGGTAAGAAAGGATGAGCAAGAACGGACGCCGTAACGATGCAACACACCTAGGAATATTCATTTCCTTTCAGTTCCTCAAAAAAGTTACCGTCAGACTTCTAATTTCTGATTGACCTGGAAATGAGATCAAAGTGGAACATTTTCTCAGCATTCCCATTCAGTTATCTTCCGCCCAGAGGATGTTTTTGCCTCCACCTGCACAATGCCAGATCAAAAGCGATGGTAAGAGTGACTTAGGCATTTTTAATACAGAGCATGAAAGCAAATATTGCACTGATAGCAGTTTCTCGTTGCTGGGGCTCGGGAGTTACTGTATGGTGAAGCTTGAGGACTTTTCTCCTCTGCAATCCGTAAGGCATGGAGGTCACCTGCTTAAGGAGATGAAGGTGTTTGCTGCTTCTCTTTTCATCCTCTTTAGAACTGTCTTGTCTTTTACTCTCTCTCTCTCTCTCTCTCTCTCATTCCTGAAGGACATCAAAGAAATCCTCTGCTTTTTGAATATGACATTTTTGAATATACAAGATATTTATTCCAACTTAAACCACATACCTGTCCTACAAGTACTACAGTGGTGTCTCGGCATATGAACGCCCCGCCTCATGAATTTCCACTTTAAGAGCTGAACATTTTCAAGATATTTGCCTCAGCATACAAAGCATTATCAGCATATGAGGGACCGAGCAGGCTATGTCGCGCGTACGCCCAGGAGCCGTTCAGAACGTGTTCGCGTCAGTGTAAAGCCAAGTGAGTTTCACACACACAATTTTTTTGGTTTGCATTTTGTGCAGGCTTTAGTGAAGTCGTAGCACCACGGGTCCCAAGAATGATATCAAAGACGCTAGCAAGAAGAAAAGGGAGCCGCGTTCAGATTGTTCTTAAAAGCAGCCGGTGCCGAGAGGAATCATAAATTCAAGTTAAGTGAGGTTTAAAGTGTAATCATTACATATTTTACTTTTCTAAATGTTTTGATTGGTTTTATATGCAAAAATATAATTATTATATATAAAATACTGTATATATGATACATTTCCCCCTCAACATTAATTATACATGAGGAAAAACTGTACATTTTAGTACATTGTTTTAATGATGTTTCCTAAGCCTAAAAACATTTTTGACACAGTAATAAGTTGCATCATACAAATCTCCTGAAGAGCATGAAAAAAAATAATAACTTGCAGTACTGTAGTGTTTATTTTTTCTTCCGTCATTAATGATATTGTCATTGACCTTTCCATGTCTACGGTGGCCGTGAAGTGCAAAACAAAATAACAAAACCCAAAACAAAATAAATTGAAAAACAAAATAACAAAACCCAAAACAAAATAAATTAAAAAACAAAATAATAAAACCCAAAACAAAATAAATTAAAAAACAAAATAACAAAACCCAAAACAAAATAACAAATTAAAAAAACAAAATAACAAAACCCAAAACAAAATAAATTAAAAACAAAATAACAAAACAAAAAACAATAAACCAAATGAAAAAACAAAATAACAAAACCCAAAACAAAACAACAAATAAAAAAAAACAAAATAACAAAACCCAAAACAAAATAAATTAAAAAACAAAATAACAAAACCAAAAACAATAAACCAAATGAAAAAACAAAATAACAAAACCCAAAACAAAATAACAAATTAAAAAAACAAAATAACAAAACCCAAAACAAAATAACAAATTAAAAAAACTAAATAACAAAACCCAAAACAAAATAAATAAAAAAACAAAATAACAAAACCAAAAACAATAAACCAAATGAGAAAACACAGCAACATGTGCAGAAACAAAATACCAAATGAGAAAACAACGACAATTCAGTCAAACCGGAAAAGGTAGGTATAGATCTCGAATTAAATTCTTAGCGCGGACTGGAAGAGACATCCGTCACTCAAAACATACAAGCAGTACCGTCAAGTGAAGACCAAAGTGATGTAAAATACGAAAATACTGAAATGAATCCTTACATGAAAATACATCGAAATGTCCGTGAGGCTGCGGTACTTCCTGTGTATTTTGAGTAACAGATGTCTCGTCCAATCAGCGGTAAGAATCAACAAGCAGGAAAAAAAAGGTAGGTGTGGCTTGTGAATGACATTCTTACCACTGATTGGACGAGACATCTGCCACTCAAGATTAGTGGTAGGATTTAATTTGCAACCCAACGGAAGCATGATAGGACCGCTGATTGGACGAAACATCTGTCACTCAAAATATACAGGAAGTACTGCAGCCTCACGAACATTTAGATGTATTTTTTAAGGATTATTTTTTAGTAGTTTAGGATTGTATAGTACCTTGGCTTTCTAGGTTGTGTTAAATGTGCTTTAAAAATACATTTGACTTCACTTGACAGTACTTCTTGTATGTTTTGAGTGACAGATGTCTCTTCCAATCAGCGATAAGAATTTCATTCGCAAACTATACATACCTTTTCCGGTTTGACTGAATTGTCGTTGTTTTCTCATTTGGTTTATTGTTTTTGGTTTTGTTATTTTGTTTTTTAATTTATTTTGTTTTGGGTTTTGTTATTTTGTTTTTTTAATTTGTTATTTTGTTTTGGGTTTTGTTATTTTGTTTTTTCATTTTGTTTATTGTTTTTGGTTTTGTTATTTTGTTTTTTAATTTATTTTGTTTTGGGTTTTGTTATTTTGTTTTTTTTAATTTGTTGTTTTGTTTTGGGTTTTGTTATTTTGTTTTTTCATTTTGTTTATTGTTTTTTGTTTTGTTATTTTGTTTTTTAATTTATTTTGTTTTGGGTTTTGTTATTTTGTTTTTTTTAATTTGTTATTTTGTTTTGGGTTTTGTTATTTTGTTTTTTCATTTTGTTTATTGTTTTTTGTTTTGTTATTTTGTTTTTTAATTTATTTTGTTTTGGGTTTTGTTATTTTGTTTTTTTAATTTGTTATTTTGTTTTGAGTTTTATTATTTTGTTATATACCGTACATCAGGGGTCAGGGGTAGCTTAGTGGTTAAGGCATTGGACTACAGTTCAAAAGGTCCCAGGTTCAAGTCCCACTACCACCAAATTGTCCCTGCTTGTCCCTTGCTCTTGAGCAAGGCTCTTAACCCCAACTGCTCAGATGTATAATGAGATAAAAAATGTAAGTCGCTCTGGATAAGGGCGTCTGCCAAATGCCTAGATGTGTCATTTTGACAAAAAAGGAGTAAATTATTAATTACAAATTATTTTATTTCAGTTGAATCACTAGAATTTCCTTAATAAAAATTCCTTATTTCATTCAAATTCCTGTCTGAGAATGAGGTTTAAAGGAGTGTTACTGCTAAAAAATAATGTCAAAATCATTCAAGAAAATCTTACATTGTCTCTGTGAGTGTTGTACGCCCGACTCCTTTATCATAATTCATTAGTGCTTCTTCATGAAGAAATGCAGTACAAAGCCTGGGACAGGAACGTTATAAATATCCAGCGTGGAGAAATGAGGAAAGGTCCAGTGCTATTGTGAAACCGCTCCATGAACACAATCTAATCTCCCGAGAGGAAGCTGAGCTCCGCAGGAATCTTCCTGTTGGCCTTTCGGTCTGGCCAGCGGCTATCGCTTTTCTTCTGCTGCTCCCAGGAAAGTGAACACGCCTCAGTGGTGAAATTTACTAAATGATGGCAGCACTGATACGGATTATATTCCTGTGTGTGTTACTTGAAATCGAACATTTTATTATCATAAAAATGTTTTTAAAAAACGCTGATGATACTACACTGTACTACAGACAGCTTATCTCTTTCGTTGCTAAAGTAAAATGTAAATATTTTTATGCTGCATTGTTGTTTTCAGGCCCTTGAACACGAGCAGCGCCGTCTCACAGTGTCACAGTCTCGCTCGCTTGCCAGACGTCTGTCTCCTTACCTTCGATTCACACTTAGTCAGCCAAGATGGATAAAATCACATCAACGGTCTGCATCCTTATTCACATCTACCTCTTCTTTTATCCCCCCCCCCCCCCCACCTCTCTTGTTCCCTCATCAGTCAGTCTGCATTAGAGTCTGAGAAAAGAAACTCTGGCATCAATAAATGAAAAGGACGGTGCGTCCGTTTCTCCATCTTGTCGCCGATGCACTTAAATAACCTCATGTTTAGTCTGCTTTTATAAGAATTTTTTTTTAAAAGCTAAAAAACTCCTAATGTGTGTTCATTTCAATGCACGTCAACTCAAAGTTTTGCTGAAGATGACTAAGTTACAGGTTTTCATGTTGTTCAATACAGATCTCATCCGGCAGTTAACAGAAGCAGTGATGCATGATTCATAAAGGACAGTTACCATGATGCTCTCTACCAGTCCCTTTACCTTTGTAGACACAAGGCTGGGCATCTGCTTTGGTGTGCTTTGCATGTGAAAAACGAGCGTCCAATGGCATGACTCTTTTTTTGGCTGACTCGGTCCACTCAAGGCAGGAGTCCCTTAATTCCCACATCGTAAATCTGTTCAGCCGGGGTTCCTTTGCGTGAAGAATGCACACAGACGCAGTTTGGGAGGAAACATGTTCCAGTACTACGAGACTGGGCATGGCTCTCAGCCAAGACGGAGCAGATTGAGCCTGTAAAGATCCCCTTATGTCCTATAATTAAAAATCATTTACATGCATGCATGGTTTGGGATTTGCATGTTATTATACTCATATATTCATTAGCCTTCCATTTGCATGCGTAAAAGGACAATACAATTAAATGAACCAAAGGAAATCCTGGAGATGAGATATTAGAAGAGAGCATCGCAATCATTCAACTAAAATCGAACCTTTTTTCCTTCTACCTTTGCTTTCACTTTGTCAGTCGATCCACCACGGACTCTCGTATTTGCGCTTCTTGCGCTCAGCAGTGTAATGTGCTCTCCCTCTTTCCTCTGCCTCGCTCCTTCTCTTTCACTGTGTCAATAAATATACCCTCTGGGGCCAAAAACCTGCCTCTTTGTGTGGGCGTCTGTGCTCACGCCGAGCCCCGGGCCTCGTCTCGACATCACACTTTCGTGCTATGTGCAGGCTCGATAATGCTGATGAGGATGGAATAGATGAAGCTGAGGTCACACACACTGTTACACACCAATGCGTCATATATAACGGTGATGAATGCGATCATTTTATCTCATGCTGAGCATTTAGACGTTTTTGCTTTCCTAAATCTTTCCTACTTAGTAAGTGCACCGTAAATACGTTTCCATTTTCTGGTCCAAATATTATACAGGAAGCTGACCTTTACGGAATAGCGCATCATTAACCAGAAATTCCTCTCATTTGGTGAGCATGCAGTTTTGTTGTTTTTTTTTAGAAGAGAAAGTCTGTTCTTTACACATTACTTTTTTATTTATACCATAGCATTGTTGGGTAACATGCAAAAGTAGTGCAGTAACAAACAAGAGATAAATAAGATATATGTACAGTACAGACCAAAAGTTTGGACACACCTTCTCAGTCAATGAGGTTGAATTTGTATTATGGCAAGAACAAAGCAGCTAAGTGAAGAAAAACGAGCGGCCGTCATTACTTTAAGAAATGTCAGTCCGGGAAAACTTTGAAAGTGTCCCCAAGTTCAGTCACAAAAACCATCAAGCGCGACAAAGAAACCGGCTGACATGCGACATGACCGGCCCAGGAAAGGAAGCCCGAGAGTCGCCTCTGCTGCGGAGGAGAAGTTCATCCGAGTCACCGGCCTCAGAAATCGGCGGTTAACAGCAGCTCAGATCAGAGAGCAGGTCAATGGCACACAGAGTTCTAGCAGCAGACACGTCTCTAGAACAACTGTTAAGAGGAGACCGTGTGAATCAGGCCTTCATGCTAGAAGATCTGCTAGGAAACCACTGCTAAGGACAGGCAACAAGCAGAAGAGATGGGCTGAAGAACACAAGAAAGAAAACTCGCTGAATGAGAAGGTGTGTCCAAACTTTTGCTCTGTACTGCATACACACACACACACATATATATATATATATATATTGCTTATTCATATACAAGAGTAAGTCAAAAATTATCCACACTCCAGTTGCATCAAAACCTCGTTGGAGGTGTGAACGCGTTGCATCAGTTAATTTGTAAAAATGGATGCCACTCTTGTGATTTGCACAAAAGAAGAGCGCCATGCAGCGACCTGCTTTTTATGGTCTGAGGGTCTACCTGGTGCCAAAACAACTCACGGAAGAGCTAAGTGTTTGGATATCTGCAAACAAAACGTGGAGTGATACTCTAAGGAAGGTCAAAGTTTCTTAAAGAGAATCATTACTGGTGACGAGCAGTGGTGGCCGGTGTTATGCGCTATCCCTGCCACGGATTGCACCCAACCCCCCCCCCCCATTAGGCATGTGTCAGATGTCGAGATCATTAATACAAATTCTGACAGAATGTTTATTTTATTTTACAGTGATTTGTCATGTAATACAAAAATGTTTGCACTAAATAAATATTTATGATGAAAAATGACTCGGAATGATTTTTATTATAAATTAGGCAATATGAAAAAAATACATGGTGTGTATGAAAAAATGATAATTTATACAGTTTTTTCCTATACAACATGTATCTTTTTATATTGCTTATTTTATAATCAATTTGTAATTTGTAAATCATGAACCTATAAACATGTGTTCTAATATAATATTGGACGGAGAGTATATAAGGGGGGCAATCTGTGGCAGGGGGACAATTTTAGCGCATAACACCTGTCAAATGAGTGTCTATGTAGGCACGTACATTTTGGAAAGCATGTGATTTGAGGCTGAGCTCTAATCGGATCTTCTCAAATCATCCTTAGGGCGCAGGACTGTGCGCCCCGAACCCTCCCACTTTTGTTCTTAGCGAATCGATAATGTTTTTAAAGATTTGGGCTCATGTGATTGGACCATTCTCAACGAGTCTTTTCCTGCACTTATGGCGAGCGGAGCTTACTAGTAGTAATGATGCGCAATCACCTGATAAATGCCGAGGCGAGTGCCTATGCCTAGGCCCCGCCCACCCCAATTTTTTTTTGTTGCACCAGCCGCCACTGGTGATGAGACATGTATTCATCACCACGAGCCTGAGAGTAAACGGAATGGAAACATCCTCTCAGTCACAGACTGAAAAAAATCAAAAAGTCGACCATCAGCTGGAAAATTCAACAATGCTTATAGTTTTCAGGATTCTCAAGGGCCAGTATTTGAAGATTATTAGGAAAAACGTTCAACAATCAACAGATATCAGTGAGACGCTTATTGGCGAGCTGAAGCCTAAACTTTGGATTAAACTCAGCGCACTGGTATCCAAGGACATCGTGATCTTGCATGACGATGCACGTCCGCACACTTCTGCCACGTCAACTTTTGCTCGTTGACAGATGGATAAAGCGTCTTGAAAAGAAGGAAATTATGTCAAAAAATGACATATTTGTCTTTTAAAAAATAAAAGTGAATTAAAAAAAATTATACAACCAGAGTGTGGATATTTTTTGGCCATGCGTATATTGTTATTTTTGCATGTTATAGTTGCATGAAACATGACAAGCTCCTATTACTCTTTAAAGGGGACCTATTAAGCAAAATTCATGTTTAGTCTCTGGTGTGTATGTACAAGCAAAAAAAAAAAGCAAAAAAAAATATATATATATATATATATATATATATATATATATATATAAAAACAAGCGAATTAGATTTCCCCCTAATGTGTCCTCATTTGAAAAGACCTGGCTTGTCGTTCAGCGCAGCTGTAGCTCATTTACACAGACACTGAAATGGCGCATATGCAGAGGAGTGAAGTAAAAGGAGCTTGAGCCATGAATAAAAAAGGATTATCTGACAGGTATTTCAGCCGCACCGCTCACACAAATATGGGACCTTAAAAAAAAGGTAGAGGCTGGTGTGGGAAAAGTCGTTTATTGAAGAAACTAATTACAAACTAACTCTCTCTACAGAACAAAATATAAATCTATCTAATTAGAGTGACCCTCACATGGAGACCACTCACTGGTGCAGAGGATGTGGCTGTATAGTCGGCTATAAGTTCATAACAAATTTCTAAAACTTTAAATCTACAGGCTGGGCCATTTCTATGGATCCACCTTAATAAAATGGGAATGGTTGGTGATATTAACGTCCTGTTTGTGGCCCATTAGTGTATGTGAGGGGGCAAACTTTTCAAGATGGGTGGTGACCATGGTGGCCATTTGGAAGTCGGCCATCTTGGATCCAACTTTTGTTTTTTCAATAGGAAGAGGGTCATGTGACACATCAAACTTATTAGGAATTTCACAGGAAAAACAATGGTGCGCTTGGTTTTAACATAACTCTATTCTTTCATATTTTATTCTGTCTGTAGAAGTCCAACCGGGTCGCGTCTAAAACCGTCGTCACGGTCTGTGTAGTCTGTGTCTTCAGACTTTTGTATGTAGCAGCAGTGAGCTTCATAAGACATTCAGGCACCTCGGTCCATTAACGTAATGTGTGAATAACTGCGCTTGTATGTACAGTACACGCATGTAAAAGTCTAGTAAGCGCAGCCACAAAACGAAAGGGTGAGGCAGGACCTAGGCAAAGCAGTGGAGTGGGCTGGAGAAAATTTTTGAGGACGCCAACTTAGACAACCTCTACGTCCTTTTTTATTTTATCACTGTGAACTTGTAGAGTGCATGGAGCAGATACCCCTGTTGTCTGAAATTCGCTGCTATACAATTGCATATTAAAAAGAAAACTATTCAAAGAATGTAAAATATAGAGGGTGTTTGGGGATGTCATCCCCCCCTGTTGGAAAAAAATGACAAAAACCATCAGCTTTCCCTGCTGAAAAATCCAGCATAGGCCAGCATGATTTATATGCTGGGCCACCAGTAAGGTTTTGGTAGTTAAAATTGGTTACCATTTTAGCTCATTATCTTGTTTTTTAATAGCTATTACTGAAAATAATGTGTGATGTAAATACATGGACTGTGTAGTGTTATCTTTAAATGCATTTACATACAAGAGACAAAAATAATCCATTTACCAAAAACATGTAAATACATTATTTTACATTCATTAAATATCTGTGGGTTGTCTAAAAACACAACACAAAACTTTTATATTAATGCACTTTTTAAAAAAAAGTAATCAATGGAAATCTCTTTAAAACTGAAACAAACAAACAAACAAACAAACAAAAACAGGATAGACCATTATAGCTGGTCACCAGCTTGACCAGCAATTATACCTGCAGGGTTACCAGTATACCAGCACCAGTACCATGGGGTCAGCTGTTCCGGCGGTGGGACCACTTGCATTTTTTATGGGAACCGTCAAAATAACTTAAAATGTTCCATCATTTTTAACCATACACATACGTCTAATGCATCGATTTATTTATATCTTTATTTGTTAATGTACACTCACATATCAATAAAACATTGTCCTTTTGTAAAATAAAAAACAAACAAACAGGGTGCGCTTTCTGCCGTCTCTCTGAAAATCTTTTTGAAACGTGTCACTAAAATGAACTAAAATGAACACACACATATCCATATATCTATATAACTATAAATATATATCTATAGAAAGCCTAAAGTGTCTACTCCCTACTTTAATGTAGCAAGCTTAATCAAAAATAAATGTTCTCAGTTTATGTAATCCATATGAATCTAAGGAGAGAGACAGTCTTTCTGCCACACTTCATTCACTGATAATGACGTGAGACAGGACACGCCCACACGCTGTTCACAGGGAAACAGTCAGGGTAATCTACATACAAGGCCACGCCCCCAAACACACACACACACAGACACAGACACACACAGTAGATCCCAAGATGTTAGGCGCTGTACACACACACACACAGACAGACAGACAGTAGTTCCGAAGATGTTAGGCGCTGTACAGGTTTCTGAAGCTCTACAGAATGTTCTGGACAGTGGGAGGAGTTTAGATTTACCTCAGAACAGCACTGAGACTTAAACAGAGAACGAAGGAGGAGAATCCAGCAAGCTGTTACCATGGGTAAGTTTTTAAATCTAATATAATCCTTATTCTGGTTTGGTTTGGTTAGCATGTAGATGGTTTACATGGTTTGGTTAGCATGTAGATAACACTACAACATTATGTAGCTTAGCACAAACAGGTTAGCTCACAGGTGGCTAAGCTAATGCCTTACAGTATGTAGATTACAGATGGTTGTCAGTATCAGCTGTGGTGTAAATGTTTATAATATATTCACCCGGTTTTGGATAGCTTCATGTTTTGGTAGCTATTTGGTTCAGTTTTTGGTTAGCTTATGACACTGCTATCTATGTTATTTAGCACAAACACTTTAGCCTAAAATGCTGCCTTATGTAGCTTACAGATGTTTGTGATATTAAGGTGTAAATGTAAATCGTAATGCAAAAATTATAAATCGTTATATAACATTGCAAAAGTTTGTGTTGTCTTTATGCATGGTCAATAGTTATTGATGATTATTGGCAGTAATTTTATTATCATCATGCTTATGTTTCTTTTTCCTTTTTTATAAACGGTTGTGACCATGAAAATGATCAGCCACCTGTTTTATAGAGACCAAATGCGAACAAGCAGGCAAGATACAGACGGACCGTCACTATGTCATGGGAACCTCGACCACGACTGGGGTCTGGATTCGGGATGGATCTCTTATATTTTTTTAAGCAGTTGACCACACGATAAGGCTTCACCTGTAACTGCATACAACCAGCACATGGACTGACCTCAGATGCCGGGAATGTTACCACTGCTGGTCACAGGGTCTGTGTGAATTGCAAATCAGTCAACTTGTCAAGGGAGAAACAATGCTAGCAACCAATCTCTGCCTGCCACCCATTACCCTATCTGACATGGCCTTCTCTACTACCAGCATTGCCACCACCGCTGACAAACCTTACTGTTTGTGCACTTTGATAAAGGAACAACATTGTTGATTTGCCATTTTTGGTGATTATTTTGTACAGTTTATTTTGGGTTTACATACTGTATTGAACAATTACTCACGATGTACTTTTCTACCACTAGGTGCCAATGTACAGTCATGGCCAAAGGTTTTGAGAATTACATAAATATTTGAAATTGGAAAAGTTGCTGCTTAAGTTTTTATGATAGCAATTTGCATATACTCCAGAATGTTATGAAGAGTGATCAGATGAATTGCATAGTGCTTCTTTGCCATGAAAATTAACTTAATCCCGAAAAATGTTTTCCACTGCATTTCATTGCTGTCATTAAAGGAGCTGCTGAGATCATTTCAGTAATGGTCTTGTTAACTCCGGTGAGAATGTTGACGAGCACAAGGCTGGAGATCATTATGTCAGGCTGATTGGGTTAGAATGGCAGACTTGACATGTTAAAAGGAGGGTGATGCTTGAAATTATTGTTCTTTCATTGTTAACCATGGTGACCTGCAAAGAAACGCGTGCAGCCATCATTGCGTTGCATAAAAATGGCTTCACAGGCAAAGATATTGTGACTACTAAGATTGCACCTAAATCAACAATTTATAGGATCATTAAGAACTTCAAGGAAAGAGGTTCAATTCTTGTTAAGAAGGCTTCAGGGCGTCCAAGAAAGTCCAGCAAGCGCCAGGATCGTCTCCTAAAGAGGATTCAGCTGCGGGATCGGAGTGCCACCAGTGCAGAGCTGCTCAGGAATGGCAGCAGGCAGGTGTGAGTGCATCTGCATGCACAGTGAGGCCAAGACTTTTGGAAGATGGCCTGGTGTCAAGAAGGGCAGCAAAGAAGCCACTTCTCTCCAAAAAAAAACATCAGGGACAGATTGATCTTCTGCAGAAAGTATGGCGAATGGACTGCTGAGGACTGGGGCAAAGTCATATTCTTGGATGAAGCCTCTTTCCGATTGTTTGGGGCATCTGGAAAAAGGCTTGTCCGGAGAAGAAAAGGTGACGCCACCATCAGTCCTGTGTCATGCCAACAGTAAAGCATCCTGAGACCATTCATGTGTGGGGTTGCTTCTCATCCAAGGGAGTGGGCTCACTCACAATTTTGCCCAAAAACACAGCCATGAATAAAGAATGGTACCAAAACACCCTCCAACAGCAACTTCTTCCAACAATCCAACAACAGTTTGGTGAAGAGCAATGCATTTTCCAGCACGATGGAGCACCGTGCCATAAGGCAAAAGTGAGAACTAAGTGGCTCGGGGACCAAAACGTTGAAATTTTGGGTCCATGGCCTGGAAACTCCCCAGATCTTAATCCCAGTGAGAACTTGTGGTCAATCCTCAAGATGCGGGTGGACAAACAAAAACCCACTAATTCTGACAATCTCCAAGAAGTGATTATGAAAGAATGGGTTGCTATCAGTCAGGATTTGGCCCAGAAGTTGATTGACAGCAGCCCAGTCGAATCGCAGAGGTCCTGAAAAAGAAGCGCCAAAACTGCAAATACTGACTCTTTGCATAAATGTCATGTAATTGTCGATAAAAGCCTTTGAAACGTATGAAGTGCTTGTAATTATATTTCAGTACATCACAGGAACAACTGAAACAAAGATCTAAAAGCAGTTTAGCAGCAAACTTTGTGAAAACTAATATTTGTGTCATTCTCAAAACTTTTGGCCACGACTGTATACACATGTTGAACTGTATGCACATCCTCACCCACACCAATAATTTGATAAATCATATTCTGCACTTTAAATGTGCACATGCGTGGTGTAGGCACAGAAAAATATTACATTCAACATACTCCAGTATTTGACAGTGAATTCATGTAGATTATGTTAATTTGATAATAATGGGAAAAGAACAGATGTATTACTTTCTAATCCACAAAGTCACATCAACACAGTTTAACTAAAATACAAGCTGACCTCGCAGTCTCGGTCAGGAGACCACACATGGCCATGTGCGGCAATGTGACAGAATATGTAAAATAATAATAATACAAAAAGTTATTCAATTTGCTACTTCTGTATATCAAAGGAAAGATCTTGAACTCAACCCTCGGTTAGGGTTAGGATTAGCCTTCATTAATCACGAGGCAAAGCTATAGAAATAGTTTGTCCTAAAAGAAATACGGTCTTATAAACACATTACATTGCCTTTTTGCTTCTTGTGCATATTTAGAAAGATCCCAAACAAAGGACTCAGGTAAAAGATTTAATGTTAAGACATTATTTTTTCGCAAAAACGCACCAGATGGATTTTGATATACTCCTCCTAGGGAATTTCTACGATCGCTACCAAACTGGGCCAATGTGATCTAAAGACATTGAGGATGCAAAATTGCAAATGGACTTGTTTATATCTCAAACGGGTCAGCCGTGATGATGCCTGGAAAATAATGAATAACTTTCTGTGTGGACTTTTATTGAGTGACATTATATTCAGTGACACATTCAGTGACATCACTTGAGTGATGTCTCCAGCATCTGCAGCCTATTGTACACACATAAACATCACAAATGTTAACACTCTCACACTCGCATCACTCACACACATCTCTCACACACACAAACAAGCATGCACAGTGTGGTAAAATCGTCGATGCGAGGCTACAGGCAGTAAAAAGGAAAAGGCAAAAACTCCAACAATGTCCAAGGAAAGTATTTTTTTACTGTGCCACAAGTTTTGCAAAAGGTTCACAAGGACCAAAGGAAAAAAAAAAAAACTAACAAAAGAAACTGTTCATAATACAATTCAACAGGTAACAGAATATGAAATTCAGTTGGCTACTGGTCCAACTTACACCCTTCCTCTCCCCAAACAGTTCTTTGTCTCCCTCCTAAACTTCCAACCCCTCCTTCATTTTCAAATTGGCCAATGGTAACCCCTCATTAGTTATTAAATGAGCATTTAAAAAAATTTTTTTTTACAAAGAATGTATTAAAATACAGAAAGTATTTTAAACAACCTTCAAGTTTAATAATCACAATCATCCAGTATTTACACACTGATGAATTTTAAACGAATTCTAAACATCCTTAATGGACCAACTCCACCCCTTCAGGAGGACATATAGTTGACTTCCTGTGTGCAGCCCCTCCCACTAGTCAACTCCAGGAACCGGGAAGACAAAAAGACAGCCATTAATAGATAGGCTTTGTTAGTCCATCTTATAACAATCGGCATGAAATGTGCACCTTTCATGTCAGTGTTTCTCAAGCAGAATCACCAAGAAAAAGAAAAGTCTTTCAAAACAAAAAGTCTGTTTTCATTCCCTACATGCTTGTTGAAGTGCTACTTCACGTACAGACCCACACAGGCGCAGAAACACACATTACACACACATTAACACTCACACAGACAAACACACATGCATACACAAACACACTCATATATCACACACATGTCTAACACACACACTAACCCTCAGACACACACACTGACGGACTCAGCAAATATTTAGGGCCCACACTGACATTAGCCCTGTATAGTGTGTGATGTGTGCAGGTTGTGCGGTGCCCCCAGGGTGGCGATAGCGCAGGGTGCTTGGGCCCGTCATCGTTGCTTGCAACTATATTTATTATTATATACTTTTTTGTTATTATTATTATTATTATTATTATTATTATTAATTGCTAATCAAAAGGACACTCCTAACACTTTCATGTCATACGCTAAATATAGAAGATTAGTGCTAGTGTAGCAGAGTTAATGATTCCACTTGCCAAAATGTTCCCCTATTTGTATTGTGATTTTTATTGTAAATTTTATTGTGATAACTTGCATTAGTCACTTTTCATTTCATAATCTATCTATCTATCTATCTATCTATCTATCTATCTATCTATCTATCTATCTATTGTATTAAATGTAAATCTCCAATGAAATAATTTCCCAATGAGACTGGTACTAACTGTTATATGTGTCAATAGCGCCATCTACTGGGCATCAGTAAAATTTAAGCTCCAAATGATGTCTGCTGCATCGAGTCTCAGTGGTGGGCTGCTCTGTAACAAACTATTAAAATCTTTATATATATATATATATATATATATATATATATATATATATATATATATATATCTATGCATCACTATTGGACCCTTTGGCACATTATTTACACATCACACTATATAAATAACACAAGCCAGAGATACATAAATATCAATGAAATTACATTTATTGTAGTTAATGGCATTTTCTTTTTAGCAGAACAAGTAAATGCATAAAGAAATGAAATGAAATGAGGTAGATTAAAGAACAGAAATGGGAACAAATTAGTGCCTAAAGATACAATTTACATCATGAGGCTGATTGAAGGAATGACAAAGCCGTCATCAAGGCGACATGTGGTTAATCGAAAGCATAAAACATATTTTGGGTTATTTAAAAAGTTTGATGTCTACATAACTACATATTTGTTCTTTCATCATTTCACTGTATTAGTATACAATGTTGAAAACAATAAACATTAAAGGAAAAACATGGGATTTGAAGATGTGTTAAACTGCTGCACTAGTGCACAAAGACTGGAGTATGTTTTCATTATCTAAATCAAAAATATAATACATTTATAGTATTATAGTTGGATTTAATGTTGTTGAACATCAATGACAAGTAACTTGTTTAACTACCAAGTGAATCTATTTTCATTTCTCTCCAGTTGTGTTTGTCCTTCAAAATAGTTAAATGAATTAACAGCTCAGAGTTAAAGAAGTTAAGTGTGGACCTTTCTTAAAAATATGCATTTTTTCCAGTATCCTAAAGTATTCAATCCATGTATGGTTCTTTCTGTCAGTGTGTTTTATCCCTCCTTGCCTGGCGTACGCTCTAGGCCGTACACAGGATAAGAGGTATAGACTATATATATATATATATATATATATATATATATATATATATATATATATATATATATATATATATAAGTTCCATAAATCAGCTAGATTCAGTAGAGTTCTAACTCTTCTTATTTTATTAAATAGCGAATGAAAAAGTAACTAAATAAATAAATAAGTTAAACTTTTAACATTTAATCTTAGTTAAAAAAATGCAAATGGGAAGAAAAGATTTAGCCTGCTTTCCAAAACATTTACATAAATTCTGTATTAGTCAAATGCACTCTACAGTAATTTGCTTCTGGAAGCATGATGTCCACAGAGGTCAACTGCCTATACACACAATATGACCAAAAATATGTGGATAGCTGGCCGTCATACATACGTATATGTACTTGTTAAACATCCCAATCGAAAGATAGCAAAATGTTTTCTAGGATCTTTTTTCCCCAGGATATTCCCAGGATAGCTCTGGATCATGACCCCAATCAGTGTGATGAATGTACTAAAGATGAATAATAATCATAATAATAATAATAATAAACGAATGAATCAATATTTCGTTAAATCTTGTGGAAAACCTCTCCATCTGGTTGCTCTTTCCAATTAAATGTTGTGTTGGCGGCCATTCCGTACTCCTGTACTTTCTGCTTGATCTGAAGAACAGAGCGTGATATTAATGCATGATGGGAATTCTAATCCAGTACTAAAGCTCCTGACAGTATGATTTATATAAACAGTCTGACAACAGAATATGAGAAATGCCTTTTTCTGTAGAAGGTTAAAGCCAAATTGCTCCCATTATTTGCTGGTTGACTCAAAGCATTGCAGTTTGCAATTTTTTTCCTCAAAAACTCAACCAACGTATCGTTGATACTAAATTGTGTACTTAATTAACCACAAACACAACATTAGGCTAAATGATCTGTTGTGCTGAAACAGTGCGAAATGGAGTAATGAGCTTTCGAAAAATGACTCAAAACTCACACTCATAACCCAAACAATTTTGTTCCTAGTTACCGCGTTTAAATCACAATACACTGAAATAATTGTATATTAAGAATAACACACCATAGGACATGATTTATATTATAATATTTAATGACAAGGTGATATAATGAAGTGGATTTTCAGTAACCCGCTTTGTTATGAATGAGTGCTTTAATAAAAACTTTGCCCCGCCCCCGATAACCCGCCCCCTCTGCATACACCTATGCGGTTTGACTATGCGAGGACCGATGCGCGGAAAGATGGAAACCTAATCAATGGAAAAGTCCTGGAACTAGTTACTTTTATCAGAAAGTAACGAAGTAATGTAACGGATTACTTTTTGAAGACAGTAATTTTACTTTAAAAAGTAACGTCCCCCAACATTTGATACAAGGTACAAAAGTGAAAACTTTAATAGTGGATGATGAAACCCACCTGCTCCAAGATGGCCTCCTTTACCACAGGTTCATTCGCATCCTGATTGGACAGGACTTTCACTTTGATGCTCTGTTGTTTTTTTACGGACACAGCTGGATGCGAAAACATAGTTAATTGTACAAATAAACATGATAATTAACTGTAACCATTTAAATAAAAATGTATCAATTAATAAAACTCACTGGTTTGACAGTAGAAAGGCATTATGTCTGAGCACCGCGCATCACCAGTCTCACTATTATAGATATAACCACAGGTTTGATTTCCAAGCGCATCATCAGGTTTTCCAGGTATCCATGGCATGGCAGTTATATTGGTCTTGTCTGACCACTTCCAGGGGTCTCTGTGCAGTCCAATCCAACAATATCTGTATTTGACCCCTTTAAGTAATTGCAGTATAATGGAGTACTCTGTTGAGTTTCTTGTGCTGGCCAGGTCAGTGTGATACTGTCTGCAGTAGCTCCGAGCATCATACCATGACATTGGAGAATTGATCAAAATGTACCTACTATTGCCAGTGTAACTGTCTGTAAGAATTGATAATATTATTAATACTGGTAATGACCAAATACCTTTTTTCACCTCGTATGCAACAATTAGTTTATCTAAAGATGTGTAAACATTATTATTTTTAAACATTTTGTGGGCAAGGGAAGATGGCTTTATCATCCAGGGTAAAAAGTCATAGTAGTAGCAGCATATTCTCACACTTTAAATACAGGGTGGGCCATTTATATGGATACACCTTAATAAAATGGGAATGGTTGTTGATATGGTTGCCCACGACGACCAATCCACTTTTCAGGAAACTGTTCATGTAGGAATGCTTGGACCTGACACCCATAATGGTGTGGTGCACCATCTTGCTGGAAAAACTTAGGGAACGTGCCAGCTTCAGTGCATAAAGAGGGAAACACATCATCATGTAGCAATTTCAAATATCCAGTGGCCTTGATGAAGAATGGCCCCACTATCTTTGTACCCCATATACCACACCATACCATCACTTTTTTTGTTCCAACAGTCTTGGAGGGATCTATCCAATGTGGGTTAGTGTCAGACCAGTTGAATGGCCCCCCAAGGTCTCCCGATCTGACCCCCTTAGACTTTTATCTTTGGGGTCATCTGAAGGCAATTGTCTATGGTGTGAAGATACGAGATGTGCAGCACCTGGAACTACGGATACTGGAAGCCTGTGCTGGCATTTCTCCTGCGGTGTTGCTATCAGTGTGTGAAGAGCGGGAGAAGAGGGTTGCATTGACAATCCATCACAATGGGCAGCACATCGAACACATTTTATAAGTGGTCAGAAACTTGTAAATAACTCATGAAAGAATAAAGTTACGTTAAAACCAAGCACGCCATTGTTTTTCTCGTGAAATTCCCAATAAGTTTGATGTGTCACATGACCCTCTTCCTATTGAAAAACTAAAGTTGGATTCAAGATGGCCGACTTCCAAATGGCCACCATGGTCAGCACCCATCTTGAAAAGTTTGTCCCCTCACATATACTAATGTGCCACAAACAGGACGTTAAGATCGCCAACCATTCCCGTTTTATTAAGGTGGATCCATAGAAATGGCCCACCCTGTATAATAATTGTCTTTTTGTCATATAACATCTAATAAATAGATAAACTTTATTTTACAAATAAAGTAAACAGTTCAGAGTACATGTGAACTAATAGCAAAGTGAACTTACCATCAAAGCATGTAAAGGTATATTGATTTGTACAATACATGTCCCACCAACCAGTAGTGTAATCCATCATGGTGCACTCATAATTTTCATTATCAGGCAGCGAAGTATACCATTGTGTCTCACTTCCCAGTGACTCGTTTCCCAGGGACCAGTGCCACCCACTGATGTCTGTGTACAGTCCAATCCAAGCCTGGGAAGTGAATTGTTTGGTCTGTGCTAAATTATAAATCTTCATGAAGTCTTTATTGGTTATAACGGTGGCCAGGTCATCAAAGTTGGCACGGCAGTAAGCCTGAGCATCATTCCAGGTTTTTGCCGCCTGGATCAGTCGGTACTCACGGTAGGCAGGCCTCACTAATTGTGAGGAGATTCCTGTGGAGATTTAAGCACTACTTTGTGAAAGGACTTAATTTTTTTTTGCTGGAACATGTGTTTTTAGTTTAATGTTGTTTTTTTGGAAGTTTTCTCCCTAATTTAGTCATACGCAAGTCCCACCCATCATTAGGGCACTCCCGTATCACATCTGAGCCACTTGACGCCAGCCAAATACATCTTTTCAAACGGATCACTCATGCACCATTGGGAGCAGCGTAAGGACACACTGTGGTACAGTGTACACTCCTTCCGCTTACATGAGCTCACTGATGCTTGTGATTGATGAAACCTTGGGCAATCAGCCCTGTCCAGGCCCCCAGGTGCAAAAGGCTACAGCATCACCCAGGATTCAAACTCACAATCTCTGGATGATCGGGTGAGCACTTTACTCCTGTGCGACTCAGGGGCCGTTGTTGTTGTTTAAAATCTGTTCTCACTTTCGCATAACTTTTATTGCTACTGGTTATCTGGTAACTTTAGCCAATTGTTATTTCTTCATTTTATTTTCTCATATTCATATTCTAATATAGTATGAGAAAGGGCAACATGGAAAGGGATAACGCTTAATTAAATGTGTTACGTGAACCATCTAATAAACCATTAAGGTTTATTTAACATTAAAGTATCAAGAATTGGATTGTTTTATCAGAGTCAAGGGACTGTTCCATTCACTATTTATATTAGTGAATAAATTAAGTCTGGGATAAAACACCGTATCATGCTGTTATCGTAAAGTTAAAAATTGAGAGTCGAGGTGTGAATCGATATGATGAAGTATAGTTGTTGTTACCACCCATATTTGATTACTTTGTTATTACAGCATGCAACTATTTATTAGCACTACACCACAATCAATTTGCCATTCATTTAAATCTTTCATTCAATAAAGAACAACACCTTACACTTTTCATCCACTATACATTTATGTTGGTTAAAGAAAGTTTAAAGAAACATATGCCAAACAAATTTCTGTTTTAAATTCTCAATACTTTACTATAACAGCTTGACCATAACAGTGTTTTTATCTCATACTTAATTTATTCACTAATATAAATAGTGAATGGAACAGTTCATTGTCTCATTCCTGAATTTTAAGGTCAATTTAGTGATTACAGTGGTGGAAATCACAACCCTTGAGTTTTTAGGGCCCAAGCACTAGTAGTGTGAGCAGGGCCCTCTTGTTCTTCAAAGGATTATTAGGGGCCAAGCACTAGTGTGCTCAGTACATTGCAGATGCAAAATTGCAATATTTGTGATATTTGTGATAACGCAAATCGTGTTGCTATGGTGAAGCTTTAAATAAGGAAATAATAATAAAAGAAAATTGATATTCTCATATGTTACAAGTGGAAAGTCTTCACAGTCTTCTTGCACAGGGTCTTCACAGCGCACCCTGGAACTGGCCCAAATCTAGCTGCATAGCTCATATCTACGATTGAAACCTGGTCCACATTTAGACCTATTGAGCTGAATGACTTTCATACCCCATGTCATGGCATCTGATCAACAGGAAGTCAGTTATTTTGGGTTGTTTGAAAAACGCACCCAATGGAATGGATTATACTCCTCCTAGGGGAGCCATACAATCGCCACCATACCAGGCCCTTATGATCACAAGACACTGATGATGAAAGTTTTTGAAGAAATATTTGATATCTGAAATGGGTCAGCCTTGAAGAGCACTTAAACTTATGGCGAATAAAAAAGCAACAGGAAGTGCCTAATAACCCCTGTGTATATTGGGTAATGAACACCAAACCTCGGATTTATGTTTGGAGAAGAAGGCTGATCACATGGACATGACGAGTGTGACGCTCAGTCATTAGCGCCCCTAGCTGGAAGTGTTTACCTCTAATATTTCGTCCCTTAATTTCAACTGATTTGGTCCAAAATCAACCAGAATAATGTCAAAACATGGTTGTTGCAAAGCTATAAGGGAATGTTTTGGTATCGTGCATGGTGTTGCCATGGAGAGGATTTTAATGAAGTACATAATAGAAGAAACATAATGTTCCTATATCTTTAAGAGTAGAAAGTTCTAATATTTAAAAATAATTTATATGTGTGTGGTTCTAAGGAGGGTTGTTTATTTTCATGATTTTGTGATGCTCAAATAGCTCACCATAAATATTAACATTTATCAATCCTGATACTTGGCATGGTTTTTGGACTGACTCGTACAGTAATAAAGACTGTCCACTAGATGTTGACCTGGGGTAAGAAATCCACCTCTTCCACCACAAGCTTGTTCCGATTTATATTTTTTAATAGAGCTTAATGTCCCCAATGTTTTATATATACATAGTATAGAATGTATAGGCAACTTTCACATTGCATATATACTGTATATAGATAAATAGATAGACAGATAGTGATATAGTTTAAAGTTCCTTTCGACATCAGTGTACATTGCTATAATCTGTTACATTAGACCAAGACTGTCACTTTTGTACATTTGTAAATTCCCCTTTACATTTACTGTATGTGCCAACTTTGCCTACTAACTACTAAACTACTAATTTTGACCTCAAAAATGCATACATTAGTTTTTTTTTTTTAATTTTTTTTTTTTTTTTTTTACCTTTGTGCTATGTATTAAAAAAAAGATTTATAGAGTGTTGCATGTCTGAAATCAATAAACTGCTGCAGAGAAAAGGAATTTCTGCATGCAACAAAAACTTGTTGGGTTTATATGAAGGGTAATTTCATATAAAATACTTAATATCTGTTTGAGTCCTCCTCGTATTTATGAAATAAAAAGTCGAACTTTAACGATCAACCTGCAGCAAACCAAAAATGCCGTCTGCGTCTGTGTGCCGTCATCCTTTTATCAGGTGTACTGGAGCGTACAGTCAGCGGTCACCCTGAATAAAAGCTTAATATATCGTGTGCCGGCGGGTGGTGCACATCGGCAGTCGTGACATATTTTGAGCAACAAAAATGTTTAGATTTTTATTTTAATGTTACAAGATCACGATAATCTTAAAATTTAGAATTATATTAAAAAATATTTCATTTATCATATCATTATGTATTTTCCAAAGCCACAGGGAGCAAAGGGTTGCCGACCTCTGGTCTAATAGGTCCCACAATAGAAATGTGTTTTCGAGTTAAAGGTGTCCCTGACTTATATCATAGCAGCTATAAACATTTACTTCATTATTTTTTTCTTGAAATGAAAGACAAAACAGCAGTTTGTCACCATTTCTGTGAATAAAGCTGTTACTTTTGAAACGGTGGTATATCCTTATGGTGACATTTCATCTTTAACACGCGCTAAAACTTAATGATCTTTACTCTTACCTGTGAAAAACAGAATTGTCAACATACACTTCTCCATTGTGAAATCTGAATCCGCCCCTCATCTGCGACCAAAATTCAAAAAAGTTCAGGAAACAGCTAAATCTAAAATACGGTGTCTGAAATCTGTCCGCATTCAATCCCTTTCCATCGAAGTGTTCCAGCGTCTAGCAATCTGACCTGCCTTCGTCTTTTATAGACTTAATGACTTATGGAAATCGCCCAGTCTTGTGCTCTACCTGTCATGTAGATTATTTATACATTGTAGCAGTAAGATAATGCTAAACGTTTAGGTTTTAAACTTAAATTTGTTTTTTTTTTTAATGATCAGTAATGATGGGACAATGTTGAACCAATATATTCCTCAGGACACAGTTAATATCAAGTGAACAAAATAAAAATGTGGTGAAATTATACATGTTAAAAGGCTTTATCTTCAGCAATTTATGGATATCCTTCACATACACACACAATACACAGGAAATTAAACAGCTTATTGGTTTAATTTACCGCGTAACATTCACAATGATGGCATTTTCCCAGCATGCGCCCACACCTTGTACTGTTTATTTAAAAGGTTCGATAAAAGGCTTTGACCGGGGAATGGCCTTTTATCCTGAAAGCTGTAGAATCAAGTTGGTTTTGTTAAATGAAATAAGTAAGTAAGTAAATAAAAATGATAAATTGAAGACTTTGATGTATTTAAAAAGTCTTGTAATCAGATGTTTAAATTGTAAAACATGCATTTAAACTGCTCCATTCGTTTTTTTACGATAGTTTAATTACAAAGGTGGTAATGGATCCACAAGTATTCATCCGAAGTTCATCAAGTGTTTTTCATGAACTAAAAAAGAAAATAATGAACTGCTTTATCAGTGCGGGAGTGTATATCAGTTAATCCACGAGAATATTTCAATGCAGGCAGAGGACAGTCATCATCTTGATTGTCTTCCACTGGCCGGCCTTGTGGACGGCACTGGAGGCCGAACATGTTGGTTGAGTTAGAAACAAAATTTGTTTTTTCTTCACTTTTGTGTTTGCCTTTCAAAAGGTTTAACCAAATTTATAGCCCAGCTTAAAAGTTGCTGCTGTTTGTTGTTTCTGATCAATGTCATTATTTAAAAAAAAAAAAGGGAATTATATATATATATAATATTTTTTATTATATATTTAAAAAAATTATTTAATGATTTTTTTTCACTATATGAATAATAAAAAAAAAAAACATCTTTAGAGGTTGTTTTAATCTTGCTTAACTATTTACTTCCAATTATGTAGCATGAAGTGTGAGATCAGAAACCAATAAACATTAAACAATAGAATTGTCAGTGAAATATTTGATCACTTTCTGTGTTGTACAATATACATGAATGTTACGTGATAGAAACAGAGGCTGTTTAAACGACGGGTGGTATAGCTCAATTACCAAAGCTAATTTAGCTCAAATTCTCAAATATTTATGAAAAGCAACAGTAGAAAAATCCTTCACACCACAAAAGACATCCTGCTCATGTTCAAATCACAACGCTGATTTTAATGGAAAATTATTAACTGAGCTGGAATAACAGCATTTCTTGGTTAAACTTTCATAGTCAATCTTAAACAAGGGATTTAAGCTTCTTTTCAAAGCAACATTTACATTAATTATGTTTTAGTCAAATGTATATGTATTTGCAACTCTAATTTGCTTCTGCAAAGATGACATCAACAGTGTGCCGCTGCCTCCATACACTCTCATGCCAAAATCTGCTCATCCATGCTTGTAAAAAAAAATCCCACTTTACATTTATTTGAAGTTGACGGACTGGTCCTTTTTTGGCTCGTCTTATATTATTGATCATTACCACACCCATTGCCGGGAGCAGCCGAAAGACCAACACCACCACTGGTATATGATCCGAGTGTACAGTATATCAGCTCCTGGGAAGGATCTCTAGTCTTTTACTGCATTTCTAAATAGATGGATTACCAATATGTAGTCAATTTGGTTTCTATATATGTCACCTGGTCTTTTCCATGCCTATATTTGTCTTTTGGGGTGTTTAAAACCCTTAGGGGTCCCTGCTGAAAACCCAACATAGGCCAGCATGATTTATATGCTGGGCCACCAGCAAGGTTTTGGTATTCAAAATTAGTTACCATTTTAGCTCATTATCTTGTATTTTAATAGCTAGTGTGGCAAGTGTAATGTTTTCACACTAGATTATTGAAATGACTACTTATTAATGGCACCAATGCAGGAGACTTCTATACCGGAAAAGTTGAACGGCGATGAATGGTCATGTGATCACAGTAATATTATTAGTTTTTGTTTGTTTCCTTAAGTCTAATTAGTATAATTAGTTTTTGTGCTATTGTCTTTGCTCCTTCTTTCGAATGAGACTGTTAATCCTGAATATAAAAAGGAATCAATGCTCATTTAAGTCACATGGTATGTGAATGCAAGGGTAGAGCTGATGTCATTTCCGGGCGCCCTCTCTAGTTTGCGGAATGTCAGTGGGATGAGAGGTATGTTTTTATCAGCTCCCCAACGAAAATAAAAAGTGTTAAAATTATGGTTAATTATTTCATGTTTATGGATTTTCTGCACCAAGTGTATTTGTGGTGAGCGTTTCTATATTAAGAGATTAGTAATCATAAAAAAAAAAAAAAAGTTATGAATATCGTAAAAGTGTGCTTAATTGAAGCATTATGTCATGCAGTGGCTGCTGCTACACGTGCTGATTGCACACCTATGACTGTATAAATTTACACCTGTCTACCTTTAATGATCCAAGCGAGGTTTTAATGTATTTGTTTGGTAATAAGAAGGTGAAATGTAACAGCATGCAATGCTTGATAGGCACAGCTAGACTAGACATTCTCCAGTTGCTCTCTGATGGTGTCTGTTAAATTTTGATGCAGGTATGTAAATAGATCATTATGGTACTTATTTTATGGTTTATTTTCCTGTGTTTTCGTTCCTCTTATATTACTACTGTATCTGATTTTATAATTGTTGATATATGTTATAGCCTTCTCTAGTTCGCTAAATGTTAGTGTGATATGAGGCACGGCTAGACAATCTCCAGTTGCTGTCTGATGATGTCTGTAATATTTTGATGCAGATTGCGAAGCCGAAAATAAGCCACGTGTCAACCACATCATAGTGTGGGATCTCTTAATTTTTCAACACGCACACAACGCAGAAGAAAGTCCACTACAAAATGGTGAGCCGTCATTTGGTTTGCTGGTAGCTGGCCACCTGGGATGCTACAAAAGTGACTGTCTTTTCTGGGACTGTGGTGACATCATTGTTGATTGGCATGACTCGAGCGGTTCATCTGTGACTGGTTTGCACTCTGACTTCTTTATCTTTTGAAGGGACAATTTCTTTTTTTGTAAGTTATTCTATTTTGCGAAACAAGTGTAGGTGCTTGACTTTAAGGACAATTTGACTGTGGTTCAAAATAATTTCTTTGTCAACTAAAAAAAAAGGGGTTTGAGGGGTTAGCATATTGCTGGTAGAGGAAGGGGTTTGATTCCAACCACACCTGACAGAGGTTTTCAGTTTATGGGTCCTAAACACACAAGCACCGGGAGAGGTGGAACGATGAGATTATCAGTTGATGCTGGACCTGACATGAGCTGTAGTCCAATTAAACCCTGGAATTTACCAAACCTGAATCAGGACTCCCAAGTAACATGAGTAGCCTTATCAGACAAATTGGATCTGAAATTGGTGAAGCTAGACAGTTTGTTGCTAGACTAGACACTCAATCTCAAGAGATTGGAAATCTGGAGAACTGGTGCCAGAGGAACAACCTTCTTCTAAATGTCAGTAAAACAAAGGAGCTGATAGTGGACTTCAGCACTAAGCAGGAGAGGAACTACCAGACCCCCGTCATCAACGAGAGCCCAGTGGAGAGAGTGGACTGCTTCAAGTACCTCAGTGTTCACATCACGCAGGACCTATCATGGTCCTGTCACATCAACACCGTGGTGAAAAAGGCCCGACAGCGTCTCTACCACCTCAGACGCCTGAGAGACTTCAGACTGCCCTCCAAGGTGCTCAGGAACTTTACTCCTGCACCATAGAGAGCATCCTGACGGGAAACATCGCATCCTGGTTCGGGAACAGCACCATGCAGGACAGACGAGCCTTACAGAGGGTGGTGCGATCAGCTGAGCGCATCATCCGAACTGAGCTTCCTGACCTGCACTCTGTCTACAGCAAGCGGTGCTGGACCAAGGCCAGGAAGATCATGAAGGACCTCAGCCACCCCAGCAATGGACTGTTCTCTCTGCTGCGGTCTGGGAAGCGCTTCCGCTCCCTCAAGGCCAATACAGAGAGACTGAGAAGGAGCTTCTTCCCGCAGGCGATACGGTCTCTCAATCAAACCAACACACTGGACTAAACACCTTTGCATTTTCTTGCACACAACAGAACGGACAATTATGTCAATGCACATTGCACATATATGCACATATGCACATTTTGCACACTTCAAGGACTTCTTTTCACACCCCCCTCATCTCATTAAAAACTACCTCAAGTTTTCACAGACTATAGTCGCAATATATTACATCACATCCCACTTCTGACAAGAGCACATTTTTTCATACTTCAGATTTTATGTATATATATATATTTTGTAACTTTGTTGGAATCTGTTTTATAGGTTCCTTTTGTAAAAATGATTTAAGGTCACGGAGCGGTCGTATAAGCATTTCACTGCATATCGTACTGTGTATGACTGTGTATGTGACAAATAAAATTTGAATTTTGAATTTGAAGTCTGCCTCCTAGTGGTTATTTAGGAGTTAACGCTAATGTTTCCGAGAGTAATATATCGAATGCAACCATTATTGATGCTTCTATGTTAAATTTGGTAGTGAAGGTAACTGCACCACCTTATTATCGTGGAGACGGTACTGATAAGTGCTCCCTGATGGAGTGGGAAGAGCTGAAGCGAGTGTATTTTGACAAGAAAGAAGTAGTAGACACCGAAAGGAGAAGTGATGAACAGACTAATGGGGAGGGCAAGGGACATCATAAAGGTCTGGTTAAGCAACAGAATGGTTACCCCGACTGTAGATGCTGTGTTCACAGTACTAAGACACCACTTTAGCGATTACAGTAGCTCAGGGATGCCTCTAGCAGATTTCTATTATGTAAAACCTTACTTTAATGAGAGTTCTTTGGATTACTGGAAAAAATTGAACAAAGCAGCTGAAGTAGTTGAACAGAGCCTCAGAGAGGAGGGGAGAACCTTAGGTAATCGGAGCAGAGAGCTGGCTGTAATGTTTATTCGGCACTGCCCTGATGAGGAACTGTCTTTAGTGTTCAAAAGCAAACCTGCACAGTCTTGGACAGCTACCAAGGTCCAAGAGAAATTTGGACGAGATGCTCAGGGAGCAAAAAGTGACAAAGCAAGTTGTGTGTCAACAAACAGTTCTGGAGTCTATCGATAACTCACCTTTGTCTCCTCATAGGTCAGAAACCGCCTCACCAGTTACAGATAATGGCACTCTAGACAAAGTCATGACCATGTTGGAAAAGGCTCTGGTGTGCAATGCACAGTCTGTGCGTGGTAGTTGGTCCAAGAATCCTAACAGACAGGCCGCGAATGTAGAGTTTGTTCTTGTAAAGACCACAGTACTACTGCCCACTGCAGGATGTACAATCTCTATTTTAATTCCTTTTCCTCTGGGCATAGGAGCTTTGATTGCTATAAAACTGTGCTTGGGGAAAGCTCTGGCAGACAAAGAGCACTTCAGGGATACTAGAGAGCCCCCATTGGGGGGAGGGCAATGTGGGGCGAAATTTCCTCCTTGGATACTGATGTTGAGTCTGTCTATTCATTTTATTGTGAGAGTGTACATAAAGACAAAACTGTGATTTTTCAAAACACTATTTAATCAGAATGCAGAATGATGGTCTATTTTACACCAGTGTTTTGGTACAAGACAAAATTAGTTTGAGGGGTATGCTAGACAGTTGTTCAATGGCGACTACTCTATATGGTGCCTGAGTTAAGAGAAGCTGGAGTCCTGGATCAGGAACTGTTTCCTCCATCAGACATTATCCTGGTGGGGTGCGTTGGGAAGCAGACTAGTCCTGAAGGAATATGCGACCTGAAACTTCAGATATATGGATTCAGTTTTAATGTCCCAGTTCTTAATGTAAGTGGACAGGTTGACCAGCTTATCATTGGCACCAACGTGCTGAAACCTCTGATCAGAAAGATGAAGTCAAATGAGGGGTCCTGGAGAGTTTCGGATAAACCAGATAAAAAAAATCAGAGTGAGGATTATCAGTTTCTTTGTATGCTTTCTAGCATTGAGAGGTGGAGAGGCAGTAATATCCCTGACAAAGTTGGTACTTTGAAGTCCATATCTGCAGTGGTTTTGCAGCCAATGAGCGAGCACCTTGTCTGGGGTCGGCTTCCACCAGGACTGAAACTCTCAGTACGGTCAGTACGAATGCACGGTCGAACCTAGTACCTCTCGCTGTGTCCATCGTTACGTCCTTGTCGGCAGGGTGATCTCGCCCCTATGGGGCAATGGTTGGCTTCCGGTGAAGATAATAAACCTGACAAACTCTGAAATTGTGCTGCACAAGAATGCGAAATTGGCTGATGTCTACCCATGCATAGCTTTGGAAGATTTTGATCACATGCAAGAACAAAGACTTTTCCAGAATGTAGCCGTGAGTAGTGGCAGTTCTTGTGGTAGTTTAACAGCAAAGAGCGCAGTGTCTAAGAACTGCAGTGACATTCGTTTGAATGAGCTGGGCCTCAAAGACTTAAAATTAGATGATTGTGAGGTGTCACCTTTCTGGAGAAGCAGGCTCATTGGTCTGATAAAGAAATATGAGTGTGCTTTCTCTGTACTTTTGTTGGATTGTGGTAAAGTGGAGGGGTTCTGTCACTGCATTCGTTTGACCGATGACAAGCCCTTCCGACTACCTAACCATAGAGTTTCGCCGGTGCACTATTTAAAACTGAAATAGACTCTCAATGAGATGGAGTAGAAGGAAACAATCAGGAAATCGTCCAGTGAGTTTGCGTCACCATTAGTGCTAGCTTGGAAGAAAAATGGTGACCTAAGGTTGTGCATGGAGGATTTGGTGGCTGAATGCACGTACAGTAAAGGACTGTCCCACATCCTCTCCCACATCAAGCAGACGTCCTAGCGGCGTTGGGGCTGGGAATGCCTTGTTTAGTACCATGGACTTAACATCTGGGTACTACAACATTCCTTTACATGAGGAAGATAACTAGTTTACAGCCTTCAGTTCTCCTCTTGGACTGCATTCCTTTAAAACATTCCTTTACATGAGGAAGATAAGAAGTTTACAGCCTTCAGTTCTCCTCTTGGACTGCATAAGTACAACCAGCTACCACAGGAACTGTGCAACAGTCCGGCTATGTTCATGAGAATGATGCTAACCATTTTTGGCGATCAAAATTTCATGAGTTTGCTCTGTTATCTGGATGATCTGTTAGTCTTTGGTAAGACTGAGGAAGAAAGCTTGCAGAGACTGGACATGGTGTTTCAACGTCTCAGAGGGCCTGACTTGGGGCTGGTTTGGGGCTGTGCTCTCACAAGTTTAGAAGGGCCATACGGTTGCGAGGCCAATCGTCTTTGCCTCAAAGTCATTTAATCATGCCTAGTCTAAGTATCCAACCCATAAGCTCGAATTTTTGGCAATGAAATGGACAATTTGCGATAAATTTAGTCATTGGCTGTGTGGGCACAGGTTTACAGTTTGGACGAATAACAACCCACTCAAGTACATCTTGACCAAACTGAGGCTTGATGCCTGCGAACAGAGATGGGTTGCAAAACTAGCCCCTTTTGAATACATACCTGGATCAAAAAGCATTGTAGCCGACGCTTTGAGCTGGGAGCATTTTGCTACTTCCAGGATCCTACAAAGGTTGACCAGAACACCATATGACATCTTACAGCATGAGGCGGAGATACTTGGTATTGAGCAGGTGCAGGGGATGTTCCAATTGTCTTGTGAACATACAAGAGGGGAGGTTGTTGAGTACATTTCTGGGTCACCAACTTTTCATGAAGCAACTTACCAGGTGCAGAGTTTTGTGGGGCATAAAGTGTCTCATGAGGAGATGTCAGCAGTGCTCCTTTCTCATCATCAATGGGAGGAATGTGCTACAGCTAGAGCAGTTACATATGTCCAGCATTTAAGGGGGGTGGAGGATGAGGCAGTTCCCACAACTTACTCATGATGAGCTGCTTGGCAGACAATGTCAGGATCTAGTGATTAGTGAGGTTCTTCGTAGAGCGAGGTAGACGTCCTTCTAGGAGAGAAAAAGTTCACAAGTCAAAAGAATGTGTACGAACACTCAGACACTCAGTGGGGAAAATTTACATTCAGGTTGGGAATCCTTTACCGGGTGTCTAAGAACCCAGTGACAAAAAAAAAAATCTTACCAGTATGTAGTGCCAGCTGCTTTAAGAGCCTTGGTCCTGAAAGGGGTGCACAACGATGCTGGTCATCAGGGCCAGCACCGCACTCTGGCTAGCAAGGTAGACGTTTTACTGGAATTCTATGGAGAAAGACAAGTGTCGCAATGCAAGAGATGTGTGTTGAGTAAGACTCCTGAACCAGAGGCCAGAGCGCCCCTTGTATCAATAAGTACAAGAGCACCATTAGAATTGGTTTGCATCTATTTCTGGGCAGCTGAGGATGTCAATAACAAGTCAGTTGACGTGTTGGTAATAACTAACTGTAAGGTTTTATAATATTGTAAGACATTGTAATCTAATCAGTTCAGATTCCTGTGCCCTGAGAACAGACCCCTCACTGTGCTTCCTTATGCCTTCTGTAGTAACACCTTCTATATCCTGTACCCAGACGAGTAGACATCCAAATGGCTCTTGTCTGCTAGAACCCTTTTGTTTAATCAGGAGTATGCAAATGCATTTCCTCTCTCCTTTCTGTCTCCGGCTCTCTCTATCACTGACACGTGAATGACTGGTTCTTTGATGTGCTCTCCTTGCTAAGAATAAACTAGAGATCTTCAGACATCATGCCTGTGTGTGTGTTTGTCTCTCCCGGTCAATCGGGCCCGTGCCGGTAAGTGTATTAAGATGCAGCGGACACAAGTTAAACTCTTCTTCTCTTAGCTTAAAACTTAGCTCGGACACACTACTTCTTCATTTAAAACCTAACAAGGGGATTGTTGATGTGAGTAAATGATGTGAGTGTCCAGTGTCTGGGGAGGGATTTAAGGGAGGCGATGGCACTTGCGCAACTAAATGCACTTCAGCAACAACACAATTTTATAATCACAAGTGTAAGGGTCATTTACTAGAGTTGGGTAATAGAGCATGAAAAGCAGACAACATGGACGAGATTTGGTAGATTGATCAAACCTGTGAGTAGATTGATACAGTCAATGACAACTCAAAAAGTTTTTCCTGTTATGGAAACTGTTTTTTTTCTGCTTATGTCCTATTACTGTTATTTTAAGTGTATTTAAATGACTGTGCACCTGTTCATTTGACTTGGGTGGAATGACCTTTTGTGGTGTACAACACATGTTTAAGATTGCTTAAGAACATAAGCATAGAGAGTGACTGTTGGTGTATGTCATTCTTGAAACTGTGTATATATTACTACTTATTAATGGCACCATGCAGGAGACTTTTATTTTGAAATTTATACCAGAAAAGTTGAATGAATGGTCATGTGGTCACAGTAATATTATTTTATTTGTTTGTTTTCTTAAGTCTGTAAAATTAGTTTTTGTCCTATTGTTTTTGCTCCTTCTTTGGAATAAGACTGTTAATCTTGAATATAAAAAGGAAACAATGTTCACATGGTCACATGGTGTGTGAGTGGAAGGGTAGAGCTGATGTAATTTCCGGGCGCCCTCTCTAGTTCACGGAATGTCAGTGTGAGAGGTACGTTTTTATCAGCTTCCCAAAGAATTAAAAAATATATATATGGTTAATTATTTAATGTTTATGGATTTTCTGCACCAATTGTATTTGTGGTGAGCATTTCTATATTAAGAGATTAGTAATCCAAGTTATGAATATTGTAAAAATGTGCTTAAAAGCATTAAGTCATGCAGCACCTGTCAACCTTTAATTATCCATGCAAGGTTTTAATGTTTTTTTCTTTTTTTGTAATAAGAAGGTGAAATGTAACAGTATGCATTGCTTGACAGATATTCTCTAGTTGCTGTCTGATGTTGTCTGTTATATTTTGATGCAGGTATGTAAATGGATCATTTATGGTATTTATTTTATGGTTTATTTTCCTGTGTTTTCTTTCCTCTTATATTACTACTGTATCTGATTTTATAATTGTTGATATATGTTATAGCCTTCTCTAGTTCGCGGAATGTCAGTGTGATGAGAGCCAAAAATAAACCATGTGTCAACCGCATCATAGTGTGGGATCTCTTAATTTTTTAACACGCACACAACACAGACGAAAGTCCACTACACTAGTACTGAAAATAATGTGTGATGTAAATAGCTAACAGAGTTTCTTGAAGTCTATTCCTTGCGAGGTTTTCCCATTGTTTGGATTACGGTCGACTGGAATGCTTCAGGATTTCACTCTTGCTCGGAGCATCGGCCTCCCGGTATTTTTCCATCCTTTACGGTGTCACCGGTGCTTTGAAACTTATGAGCAAGATGAATGATGATGCTAGCATGATTAATATGGCTGACCTAGGCAGGCTAGGATGTGTACATGAAACACGAGATGCTGTAGATCTTTCCTGTTTGTAACCCTTTGTGATCCGGCAGCAGAAGTAACATCTTTATTAAGTTCATTGTACATGTCTGACAGACAAACTGATGATGATGATTATGATGATTGTGTGTCTGGTACAGTATGGCTGTGGTGCTAACTTTGCAGACTAAAGTGAATACTTGTAAAGTTTTTTTTGAAAAAGTTGACACATTGGAATTTACTTTTAAGGAATCCACTAACCGTACTATAAATAGGGAAATAAGTTTCTGGCAGGCTAGCGTCCACGGAGAACTCCGTCCAGGAGGTCCTAGAAAAGCTAGAGAGAGTGGTCAAAGATTGTTTTTTTTTTGCGGAGAGACGCTATGTGGGAAAGGCAATTGAAAAAGCTGGGTCTCACTAGGTGGCCTACTCTTCACCCCTACACCATCATACCCTTCTGCACAGCTCATGCCTAGCACGCCAGTCGCGGCACGCCGTTGTAACAGGCAGTTGCCTAGTTACGGGCTCAAAGACCCGTCAGAAAAAAAGCTTACCCTGTCCCGGTCCATAAACAGCAAATTGTGGAGGAAGAGGTCGCCAAGATGCTAGAAGCTGGTATCATTAGACCGTCCACCTTGTCGTGGGCCGCCCCGGTCGTGCTGGTGGGCAAAAGGGATGGTGGGACCCGTTTTTGTGTGGACTTTAGAGCCCTCAACAGCAAAACACCACTGGATGGTTTCCCTATGCCCCAGGTCCACAAAATCTTGGAGGCACTCTACGGGGCTACCGTGTTCAGCTCATTAGACCTGAGTAGTGGCTATTGGCAGGTGGCGATGCATCCTGACAGCATCTTCAAAACAGCATTCGTTACTAAAAACAATCAGTATGAGTTCGTCCGTCTCCCCTTCGGCTTGAAAAATGCAGGAGCAACTTTTCAGAGACTTATGACTTCAGTTTTAGCAGAAGCCATAGGGAAATACTGCTTTGTTTACATCGACAACATTGTTGTTTATTCTAAAGATACCACTTCTCACCTCAATCATCTCCAACACATATTTGCACTCCTTGAAGCCGCTGGCCTCACAGTCAATCTGAAAAAAATGCAACCTCTGTCAGACATCCCTCTCCTTTCTGGGACACATTATATCGGCTGAAGGCATAAAAACCGAAGAAGCCAAGGTGGCGGCAATACAAACTTACCCCATTCCTCGCAACCTGAAGGAGCTACAGCGCTTTCTAGGTTTGGCTGGTTGGTACCTTCGGTTCATTCCCCACTTCTCAGAGCGTGCTGCTCCTTTACACGCTCTGAAGAAGAAAGGAGCCAAGTGGGTTTGGACCCCCAAATGCCAGTCAGCCTTTGAAGAGCTGAGAACGGCTCTGCAAGACACACTGGTTTTAACAGCTCCAGACTTCAGTCCGTTCAAGATGCTGGGTGCAGTACTCACCCAAGATCACGAAGATGGGGAACACGTGATCGCCTACGCCTCCCGGCTGCTACATGGTGCGGAAAGCAGGTATTCAGCATAGAGAAAGAATGTTTGGCTGTGGTGTGGGCTGTGGAGAAATGGCATCAGTATCTGGAAGGCAAAGCTTTTACCATCATCACAGACCATGCTGACCCGCTGGGTACTCAGGCTGCAGGCATTTGAGTTCGTAGATCAGTACCATAAGGGGCAATGCAACATCGTTCCTGATTCCCTGTCACGGCGCTGGGAGGGAGAAACTACGAACGCCCATCTGGCAGTGCACTGAGGCAACGATCTGCAGTGGGGTTTGCCCTGTGACTGGGAGGAGCTGGAGAAGGCCCAGAAGGCGGATGAGGCGCTTCATACACTGTGGAAAAAGGCAAGGTTAGATCCTGACGTTAAAAAAATACATTACTGCATAATAAATCAATTTCTCTATCATCAGATCCCCAAACAGGACGGGTGTAGTCTCCTCCAGCTGATCATCCCAACATCTCTGCGACCTCAATATCTACACTACGCCCATGACAACCCTCTCAGCAGTCATCTGGGGCGGATGAAGACCCTTCGGAGGCTGCTGGAGGTCGCCTACTGGCCAAAGATACACCAAGATGTCTGGGAGTATTGTAAAAACTGTTACTTGTCAGAAATACAAACCTTGCATTAGTAAACTGGCAGGATTACTACAAAGCACACCTCAAATTCAAATTCAAAATTCAAATTTTATTTGTCACATACACAGTCATACACAGTACGATATGCAGTGAAATGCTTATACAGGTTCCACCTGTAGTGGAACCTGGTTTTATGTTATGGGTAGATCTCATGGGTCCTTTTTGGGGAATGTGTTGGAGTTCCCCCGGTGTCGGTTGGTTAGAGGTCTTGGCCCTGGTGCACACTGGGCAGGCCCGAACGAACTCCTCGACGTCCTTGGCCATGGAGGGCCACCAGAAGGCGCACTGGATATATTGAAGGGTGCGTTGTGTGCCTGGGTGCCCCGACAGCGGTGAAGAATGGCCTCATTTAATGACATTGGCTTTGACGGTCCTTGGAACAAAAAGTCGTCCAGGCGGCGCACCTGCTGGTTCGGTCTCCGTGGCTTGCGCATGGCGGACCCTCGTCTCCAGTTCCCAACGGAGTGGCGCGATGATCTTGGAGGGTGACGGCACAGGCGCGGGGTCCGCCCGGGGAACGTCCCCCTCATTTTGTCGGGAGAGGGCGTCGGCTTCGGTGTTTTTTGACCCCGGACGGTAGGATAGATGGAAATTGAAATGCTCGAAAAAGAGAGCCCACCGCGCCTGCCTGGGGTTGAGTTGTTTAAGTGTCTTGATGGAGCTGAGGTTTTGGTGGTCGGTCCAGACGATAAATGGTTCTCTGGCACCCTGGAGCCAGTGTCGCCATTCTTACAATGCCCACTTTATGGCCAGCAGCTCGCGGTCCCCCACCCCATAGAAGAAACTACAAGGGTGTAGTTTCTGGTCTGAACCCCACTGGGAGAGAACCGCCCCAGCACCCACCTCTGAGGTGTCCACCTCCACAACGAATGGTTGATCGGCATCTGGATGGAGGACAATCAGAGCAGTAGTGAATCGGTGGCAGAGTTCGGAGAAGGCGTTGATGGCCGTGGAGTCGAGTTGGAAGGGACGAGATGAGGGGTAAATCAATGCGGTTAGGGGTGCTGCGACTGTGCTGTAGCCCCGGATAAAACGGCGATAGAGGTTTGCAAACCCGAGAAACCGTTGAAGCTGCCTGAGAGTCTTGGGTAGGGGCCAATGACATACAGCCTCCAGTTTCTGCAGGTCCATGGCCACACCCTGGGACGAGATGACAAAACCCAGGAACGTGGTGGAGCGCTTGTGAAAAGCGCACTTCTCCAGCTTACAGTACAGTCGGTGGATGAGCAATCTCTTAAGAACTGCCCTGACGTGTCGGATGTGTTCTTCGACGGTGCGGGAGTAGATGAGTATATCGTCTAAGTAGACGAATACCCACTTTCCCAACATGTCCCGGAGAACATCATTGATAAACTGCTGGAAAGCTGTGGGAGCATTACAGAGTCCAAATGGGATGACCAAACTCTCATAGTGTCCAGTAGGGGTGATGAAGGCCGTCTTCCACTCATCGCTCTCTCTGATATGCACCAAGTTGTAGGCGCTCCGGAGGTCCAACTTTGAGAAAATGGTGGCACCAAAGAGGGCATCCAGGGCTGAGTTGGTAAGCGGCAGTGGGTGTCAGTTTTTTAGGGTGGCCTCGGACTCCCTAGAGCACGTCCCAACCGACACCTGTAGGCAGAGTTCGAGGCAGGTCGGGCCCCATTGTAGGATCCGGGTTTGAGACCAGGAGGGTCATGCTGGAGTAACCAGGGGTAGCCTAGGATGATGGGTGACGAGGAAATGGAGGTGAGGTGGAAGCAGATCTCCTCGTGGTGTTGGTCAATGGTGAGGGTGATGGGCCGAGTCTGGGTGGTGATAGGGCTGGAGGAAAGGGGCCGACCGTCGACGGACGTCACTCAAACCGGCTGGGATAACGCCTCAGTCTTCACCCCCAATCTCTTGGCATAGGAGGAGTCAATAAAGTTCCCGGCGGCCCCGGAGTCAATGAACTTTTGACTCGTCTGTGGCCAAATTGGAGGTGTACCTGAACCATGAGATGCAAGATACTGGGTGTGGTGGCGGCGAGATGGAGGTGACCCGGTGAGCTGCCCCCCTGACTCACCGGGCCTGATCGTTTCCCGGGCTTGAAGGGCATATAGCTCTATGGTGTGCCGCTGACCCACAATAGAGTCCCAGCGCAGGGTCCCTCCCTGAAACGTCGTTTTCGCTCTGCAGGGTTCAAGGAGGCGCATCCTAGTGGTGGTGGTGAAAGCTGGCGATCGGGGCGTGGAATGTGAAAAAAGGGGCGTGATGGGCGGCAGGGTTCGGGGGGCTGGCTTCGGACAAGCGAGCAGGCACTGGTCAATCCGGAGGGCGAGCTGGACCAAACCCTCCAGTGTAGCCAGAAGCTCTCATCCGGCAAGCTCGTCCTTGATGCGAGAAGCCAGTCCTTCGTAGTAAGGCGTCCGGAGGGCGGCGTCCCCCCAGGTGGTCTGCACGGCGAGGGTACGGAAATCAGTGGTGTAGCGGCTCACGGACGACCCACCCTGCCACAGATGGTACAGTTTGCTGTCGGTCTCCACCTCAGCAGCAGGACGTTCGAAGGTCAGTTTGAGTTGGCGGGTGAATTCTCCGTATGAATAGGCTGTGTTCGAATCTGACCTGAGAACCGCCGTGGCCCACTCAGCTGCCTGCCCAGATAGCAACGAGACGAGAAGTGCAACGCGCAGTCGGTCTGTGGAGTACGTGGTGGAATTGAACTCAAACACAAGATCTAATGTTGTTAAAAACACACTGCACTTCCCATCTGTGCTATCCCACTTATCTGGTAAAGCAATGAAAATGTCAGAGGGGGGAGGAGGGGGCGGAGCTGCCGCCGCTGCGAGGGGCGTGGCAACAGCCGACTGAACAGCCGCCTTGCGGAGGGTCGTGTTCTCCTGCCGCAGCTCCGCCACCTCGCGGCGCAAAACTGCGAGGTCTTGGAGCTCCTTTCGAGAGAGACACGACTTTACCACAGAGCTCATTGATCAGCTCGGCATGCTGGTCAACCACAGCACAGAGGTGAGCAAACTCCGCTGGGTTTACTGCTTTGGGCTCAGTCATTCTGTCACGAGCAACCGAGAGACAAACACAGTAGCCTTAGCAGTTAGCCCGTGTTGCGTGGACGGTAAACCCAAACGCGGAAGCAGCACGAGCAGGCAGGATAACCACGTGTTTACGCTTAGAACTCTCTTACAAAAAGAGCAAGGATCTACACAAATAAACCCGCGTTCTAGTTTCCTTTCTCACATTTCTCACATCAGGTGCGGAGCGGGACGTTCTCTGGTTTTTGTTTATTTGTTCATGGACTTGTGTGCAAAGGAGAGAAAGGACTCTAAATCTTTGGCAACATCGCGGACTGTATGAATGTGGTGTGCGAGGTCGGCGTGTGAATGAGAGTGGCACTATAATTAAATGTACATACACTTGAATACATATATGTTGTCTCTGGTGGTCCTTACCTACTTTTCTGTTAACGGCTAGCTACTGTTTTAAATAATAGTAGCAGGTTTGTTACACCGTAGAAAGGTACAGTAACCTATATTACCCATGATGGTCCTCCTTCTGTTACAGCTCGCACGTCCAGGCTGCTTATATCATCTGAGCTGCTGGCAACGTCCTCCTGTCCACACCTAGCTGGACTCTCTGTCACGCAGCCCCACTCAGCTGCCTATCATTTCTACTATGCGCTGCCACCAAAGCCGGATCCTCCATCACTTACCAAGTTTTCCGCTGGCCTGCCCAGTGACCTGGGAAAGATATCACAAGCCCAGCAAGACGACAGCCAAATAACTCAACTGGCTGCGGGGGAGTACCCTGGGTAAATGGGAAGCGAAAGGAGCTCCTTTGAACTACACCAGGGGGGTGTTATATCGAAGAGCTCCTGTGAAGCAAGAAAAAGGCTCCAACTAACACACCTTCATCACTTCACCAATGGTGTTCGGAAGCATAAAAGGAAACAAGATGACGCTTCACATCGCTCAGTCATTGAGTTCATCTATGCCTTCACTTTCGTTCGCCGACTATTTTGTGAGTACTCACCTATTCAGGTTGCTTCTTTGATTGAGTGTGTGTTGCTAGAACGCGAGTTTATTTGTGTAGATCCTTGCTCTTTGTGTAAGAGAGTTCTAAGAGTAAACGCGTGGTTATCCTGCCGACTCGCGCTACTTCCGCGTTTGGGTTTACCATCCACGCAACACGGGCTAACTGCTAAGGCTGTTGTGTTCATCTCTCGGTTGCTCGTGACAACTAAACCTACTGAATACTAAACCGAACGGGTGGATTAATAAACCGAGATGCGTGTTTCTTATGATGCGTGCCCCACCCTGTGAACACCGTATTCAGAGAAAAGCGCGCCCGCGAGAGGTTGTGCGCGGACCACTGAGCTTCTGTGGATTGTAAAATTGACATTGCTACTGTTTTTTAAACACTGGAATGGAAGAGATGGGCAGTTTCCTCATCATAAAATGCCTTGTATTGTTTTTAATCATTCTATACACAATCGGTGAGTTTTTAATACTATTTTAAAAATGGAAAATACAAATATAATTTTTTGTTTTTTATTTTCATTTTTTATAAAAAGAAGTGTGTCCGACCTAAGTTTTAATCTAAGAGAAGAAGAGTTTTAGCTTGTTGTGTCCGCTGCACCTTGATACACTTACCGGTTCGGGCCCGATCGAACACACACGCAAGCATGATGTCTGAAGATCTCTCTTTATTCTCAGCAAAGAAAGCACATTTAAACGGTGCTACGTCCTGAACATCAAAAGAACCAGTCATTAACATGTCTGTCATAGAGGGACCCGGAGACAGACAGGAGAGAAGAAATACATTTGCATTCTTCTGATTAAACAAAAGGCTTCTAGCAGACAAGAGCCATTTGGATGTCTACTCATCTGGGTACAGGATATAGAAGGTGTTACCACAGAAGGCGTAAGGAAGCACAGTGAGTGGTCTGTTCTCATTTGAATGTTGTCTGACATTGTAAAGCACACACAGTAACACTAAAACAACAACAACCCAGGATAAATAAGAACAAGAGGCCCTGATTATACTGCATAAATATTATTTAGTACAACAAAATTCCTCAGCGCTCTGGCAAACTTTTTATTTTAAATTTCTACAGTCAAAACCAAAGAAATTGCTAATTTGATCTGTACACACATGCATTCTCATTCTCCCTAAACAACTTTAAAAACGACACTTGTGAAACAATAAAAATAATATTTCAAACATTTTGCAGGCTGCCGTTTGAAAAAAAGAGAATACAGAATAAACTAGTGGTTGTCAAAATAACCCAGAATTTCTACTCAGTATAAACAACTCAACAATGTGTTTATGTCATGTTTAGGAGTGCGAGGCATAACTGCAGAGGTCCAGGTTTTCTTGGAAATGATGTTTTTATTTAAAGAAAACACGGAAAATCAAATAAACAAATATACGTTATAAGAAATCCAACTAATACATGAATCTAGACATGGAAAACACTACCGACATAAGCTAAGTTAGATAAACAGTTACAAGACACCGGAACAGAACAAACACACGCTATTTATAATGAAACTAATAACCAACTCGGTTCAGGTGAGCGCCCACGTCACCTGACCGAGGTGCAAACTGGGAAATGAAGTCAAATCAAACAAACTACTACCAAAAGGTCTTAGGGCGCTTTGGCGCCCTCTAGGGGTTACCCCTGACAGTTTACAGCAGGGGTGTCCAAATCCAGTCCTGGTGGGCCAGTGACCAGCACAGTTTGTAATTCACCAACACCTAAACACACCCACTGAACGTAGTAATTAACAGATTAGTTAAATCAGCTGTGTTTGAGAAGAAGAAGCACCAAATTGTGTTGGACACTGGCCCTCCAGGACTGCATTTGGACACCCCTGGTTTACAGAAACAACCACAGCATTAGAGAGTCTTTTACGTTATTGTAATATTTTATTCTGAAAGTCTATTTTTCCATTTATTTATATATTTAAAGTTTGATGTCTTTGAATGTATTTTAAAAAAAAGGGAACTTGATAGTCTTGTCACGAGCAACCGAAGGAAAAACACAACAGCCTTAGCAGTTAGCCCGTGTAGCATGGATGGTAAACCCAAATGCGGAAGTAGCGCGAGTAGGCAGGATAACCACACGTTTAGTCTAAGAACTCTCTTACACAAAGAGCAAGGATCTACACAAATAAACCAGCGTTCTAGTAACACACACTCAATCAAAGAAGCAACCCGAATCGGTGAGTACTCACAGAATAGTTGGCGAAGCGTCGGCAAAGGCATGGGCGAACTCAATGACTGACCAATGTGAAGCGCCATTTTGTCTACTTTTATGCTTCTTGGTTCGTGACCGTACTACATCCGGGTCCTATTGCCAGTCGTGTTACGAGTGTGCATGACAAGTCTGTCTAAACAACAATAAACCAATGTTTTTTTTTTTTTACTCATTATTGTACAGTAAATGTAAATAGCTCTGGTTCAGATTTTTTATGTTTGTTTTATAAAACAAATACCAAAGAAAATTATTGTATATAGAGTGATTAAAAATAATACAATCACCAATTTATGTTATGATAAGGAAAATCTCAGTTTCTTCCAATTCCAGGGATTAAAAACGGTAACAAAGTCAATTTTAGAATCTGGAATCCAGAAAATGAAATTTATACAAATTTAAAAAGAGACCTGAAGCACTACAGGTCTTCAGAAGAGCCTCAGATCCAAGAGGGTCTTAAAGTGGGGAGAGGTGCATTTTAGGGGTGCATTGAATGTATAGGTGAGAAGAGCTGATTCACTCCTGGGGAGGGGTAAATTATTTGCATTTGAATGTTGTCTGACATTGTAAAGCACACACAATAACACTAAAACAACAACATCTGTACAGTAAATGTCAATAGCTCTGGTTCATGTTTGTTGTATAAAGCACTCAGATGTGGAAATTACCATCTCTGTAGTATTTCTTTGATACACCATATTGTTATGACTTTTTAATGACTTAATTATATTTTAAAACTGCCGCGAGTGAAAATGTCACCCTGGCGGTCATTTCACGAATGACTTTGAAATAGAACTGATTTATTTTGGCCGCTGTTGTTTTGCCACGATGGTAAGCACAGCGGTAATAGGCATTCTGGTTGACTACCTACTGTAGCTAACTAAGAACCCTAATTAGCTTACTAGCTAAGACAGGACAGATTGACAAGACAACATAAATTAACAACATAATTTAACAAAAAACCAACTAGCTAACTTAGAACCCTTGACAAGACTTGACATTTTAAGTTAACAGAGAACTATCTAAGTTTAATACAAAAGAGACAACACAAAGAGCATGTGAAAATGTGCAAACAAAAGCAACGCAACAACATTTTAATACTTTGTGGTAATGAGTTGAGGTAGTGAGACAAGAAACGGTAAGCAAAGAGCAATATTCTTTGCGTTTATCTGCTGGGGCAACAGCATCAGAAGTGGTGACTGAACAAGCTAATCATGAAGGCTAGCCCAATATTGAAAAAAGATGGAATAAATCATTATTATTACAACATAAATCTTTAAATTAGACAGTTCTGAGTTTTAAAAAAACATGGTTATGGCCCGTATTTGTTACAATGTAAATCCTGGAATATGAGGGGTATAAACTGTTTTATAACAACATAAACATGTTATAAACCGTAAAAATAAACAAGTAAAATCCGTAAAATATACAGTATAATGAGTTCAATCCCATACACCCAAAAACATTGCTACCGTATTTTTCACGGTAAAATTCTGGGAACCACAGCTGCCAGTTTTTTTACCATAAAATTTACAATTTATTTTTTACAGTGCAGACCAATCCACCATCTTGATCAAAATAATTCAATGTGGGCAGTTTACATGTGCATTGATGATGTCAGACACAAAATCGCCAGGCTGAAAGATTTGAAGTTATTGGAACTTTAAGGAGACAGTTACTGTGGCTTAAAATATCAAATTTGTTCAGCTAACTTGAAAAGTGTCATTTCTACAAACTCATAAATACCAAAAAGTTCTAAATAGTTATCAAAGTCTATTAATTTGATCTAATTGTAATTGTTAACAGTAATCAAAATGTTTAATTACTTTGAGTATTAGGGTTTACAGTGCAGCTGTTAGGAACCTCCACTAGAGGTCACTGTTCATGTCTGTCTGTCTTTGTGTGTAGTTCCTGTTGGTTGACTCAGTTTCCCAGAAGGCACCTCAGTCAGGTGATGAGGCTCACCTGAACTGAGGTGTCTCATTAAAACCTTCTATAAATAGCAGTTTGTTCTGGGAAACTGGGTCGAGCATTGTTTTTGATTGTCTGTTGGTGTTTGTTTGTTTGTCTGGATTACCATCATGTGGGCATTCCTTTTTGTTACTTTGAGTTTATATTTGATTTATGTTTTGTAACCTTAGTTATCAGAGGGCTCTAGTTTTGTTTTCTTGATGTTCCTTGTGTCTGTGGATTCATGGAGCTGCTTTGTTCACTGTGTAGTTAGGCTGTGTCTCCTCCTGTGTCCTGTGTAAGTACTGTTTTGCCGTCTGGTCTTTTCCCTTGTATGTGTAGCCACATGAGTGCTTAGCCATTAGCAGGGTTAGCCGCTAGTAGGCCTGGATGGCTAGTAGGGTCAGCCCCTAGTAGGGTTAGCCTCCAGTAGGCTAATCTCTAGTGGGAGTGACTGCTAGTGGTTCTGGTCACTAGTAGGTTAGCCGCTAGTTTGGAATAGCCTCATGTGTGCCCTGCCTTTGTCTTCCGGTCCCCTAGGTCAGTACTAACACCATTAGCCACTAACCCGGTTAGGTCAGCCTCCAGTGTCCCCAGTACAACATGTAGCTACTAACCTCACTAACCCAGCTAGTCTAGTTCCTGTCTAGCCCTGTCTCCTGTCTAGCCCTGTCTCTCCAGTCTCTGTGCCTCCAGTCCTCCAGTCTCCAGTCCCTGTCTTTAGTTCCCCTCTGTGTCTTAGTTAGCTCCAGCTCCATGTTTCCTCATCCCTGGTTCCCTGTGTCAGCTCCTGGTTCCCTGTGTCAGCTCCTGGTCTCCTGTGTTCAGATCCCTTCCAGTTCCTGTGTTTCTCCTGAGCCCTAGTTTTAGTTTGAGTTTGTTGTTTTAGTTCCTTTGTTCTGTTTTTGAGTTGTTTGTTTAAATAAAAGACTCTTTCTGTTGAACCCCTCTGCGTACATGCCTACCTTCATGCCCACGGCAACACCATCAGCCGGTCTAGCACTACAACCAGCTAGACCCATGACAGCAGCAAAACAATATTTAAATTCTCAAAATCAATAAACAGATGTCAGGGTGGACATTTTTTAAGCGTATCTAAGCATAGAATTTTATAGAAGGGCTTTTTTTTTTTTTTTATAACTTTACACAGAAAAATATGATTTTATCACACACATGTTAAAATGGGCAGCGCCCCGGTGGCATGCGGGCACAGGCTGATGAGCAGTGGTGGCGGGCAAAGTGGCGCGCGCTCGTGGCTGTCCTTGCTGCAGTGATCAAAGGGCGGAATACCATTCCTTTGAAGACCTTGGGACGCGTTTCATTGCCCCACTTGAGTGCCACTCTTCCTCGGTTTCCCCGCATCCCTCGCACGACTTGCACACTGTCTTTTATAGCTCAGGGAGTGTAGTAGTGCATATGCACTAGTTTTCTTTTTTAAAACATCTAGACGAATATTTTTCTGATTTTTAAACTCCATCAACAAGGGTTTAGTTAAATACAAACTGATGTTTCAGTATATTAGTAAAAAATACTTTCTCTGAAAGTTTATGTTACATCCATAATGCATAATGTCATATCCATAATGCTTATGGAAAACCGACGAGGACAATTATGTTTTTCTTTTTTCATAAATACAGTAGATCATAATTTTTACTGCAATAAACCATATTTTCATATGCTTTTAACTGTTAAATTTAAGGTCTTACTCTGTAAAACTAATTACAGTTTTTCACTGTAAATTCTATGGTTATTGCAAGTTTTCTATCTATCTAATCACTTAATGATTTTCCTATCTCAGTAACTGTTATAATGGCAGACGTTGCATTAGCATTGACTTACACTACAATCGTTTTGATTTTGATACATTTCATCACTTCCCATGTTTGCTTGACATATGCCACGACAAAATGGTTATAGCTTTTTGTTTTATTGGTTAACATGGGGCAGGGTTGAAAATTATACCGCAGCCAGGCACTAGAGGGCCTCAGAGACATCAAGCAAAACTTTAGTCTATGTCATGATGACCACAGATTGTGACCATGGACTAAATTCCCTGTTCAAATCACTTTGTTGTACTGTTGTTTTGTTGCATTCCACTATTGTGACAAAAAAAGTCACATAATGTCAATACAAGAATGGTAATCTGTCACTTGTTAATGTGAATAAAGAGTTAGGCTATTTTCTAAGTGCCCAAAAATGTCCATATATTTAGAGATGTATTTATTTTACATATTTATTTGTGGAATTCATTCCAAATTTGTCAATCAGTTAGCGTAGTTATTTACAAATTAAATGTATGTCCATACAGGCAAAACACCTGCCTGTGTAGTACCCACACATGGCTATTCCAATGCCTGAAGAAGAATGCTCAGCTCTGTACATAATTATCATCAGTATAGTTAAGAAATGTGTATGTGTGTGTGCCCTGCGATGGACTGGCACCCTGTCCAGGGTGTGCCCTGCCTTGTGCCCTAAGCCTCCTGGGATAGGCTCCAGGCCCCCTGTGGTCCTGAATGCAGGATAAAGTGGTATAAAAGATGATTGAGTGAGTGATAGTTAAGAAATTCCGTTCTTGTCACGTCTGATTTTACTGGCTTACTGAGAAAAAAATTCTACCTGGTAACTTTCATAACTGTTATTCTGCTCAAAAAGTTCAGGTTTGACTTGAACACATTGATCCAAAAGAATGAATGTTCAGTCTAATATATTCATTATTTGTGTTAAACATAAAAAAAAAACAAGTGATTTAGACTGCTTTCAAAAACATTTGTATAAATTCTCTGTTAGTCAAATACACACTTTGCAACACTTATTTGCTTTCGCAAGTCTGACATCAGCAGTCTGCAACTGCCTATAACCATGATATAGCCAAAGGGGCGAGGCCACAGTGCTCACTACTATATTCATGTGCCCCCATCATTATTTCTAGCTAAATTTTTACATTTTCCTGGAATGACATTTACATTTTCCTGGAAAGACACTTCCAGGAATGATTAAAAAAAAATTTTTTTTTTGCCCATTTCTTATGACACTGAGACATCCAAGTCAGGTTAAAAGAGACATAAATCACAGCATAGATCAGGTAAATCACAAATCTTTGTAAATGTGTATTGTTGTAATGTTTTTACACAAGTTTCGAGAAAAGGGATCTTGCGAACTGCCGCGGCAGTGCGCGGGAAGCTGTGAAAATGACGTTCGTTACCTGTAGGGGGCAGTCGTGTTTCAATCTGACGTATTATGTGTCTATTGAAGGTGTTAATGTGTTAATCTCTCTTAGGTGCCCATTGACAACAAGCGACTGGAGCTCATAAACGTGTCGAGCTCAAACTGTAAATACTGATATGTATTTATTCTTCATTTCCTTCAATGATGATTCTTCTTTGACTGAGCTTTCTCCATTATTATTATTATGATTATTAATAATAGTAGTAATGCTGTGAATGTATTAATTTTAATATTATTTAATGCACCCTCGCGTGTGTGCAAAAAGATGAAGTACAACAAAGAATACAAAAGTGTATGATAAGTTAGCCTAAAACAAGTTTTATTGTGTACATGCGCTTTAAATATACACTAAACAATAAACACTGCCTTTTGCAAAGTGAGTGGCGCGTGCATGCTTTTTTCGATAAAACTGGAGATGTACTCCCCCAGAAAATAAAAAAGCACAAATATATAGGTTACTCGCTAGATAAACACGACAACGACCTCCGGTGTGAGCCGATATATTTAAGTCGTAATATAATCTAATTTTGATGTGTAGTTTATTTTTTTGTGTGCATAAGAATTGTATTTTAATTAATGTTTCATGGTGCTCAAGATGGCAAGTCTGCCACTGCCCAAGACTTTCTTTTTTTTTTTTCCACGATTTTCTCCCTAATTTAGTCGTGTCCTCCCCATCACTAGTGGGCTCCACATTAAGGCTACTATTACCACTCAGCCAGGAGGACGAAGACTATCACGTGTTTCCTCCGAACCACGTGACGCCAGCCGACCGCATCTTTTCGAACCGCTCGCTCACGAACCGTTGGGGGCGGCGTAACACACTCGGAGGACAGCGCTATCCACTCCTTCCGCTTCCGTGAGCTCACGGATGCCCCTGATTGGCTGTAGAGCTGTGATTAATGTGGGAACACTAAGTACCTCTCATCCCTCCCCTCTGAGAGAGCTTGGCCAATCGGCTCTCTCTAGGCCTCCGGCTGCGAGAGGTAACAGCATCACCCGGGGATCGAACTCGCAATCTCCGGATAGGGCGAGGACTTTACCACTGCGCCACTCGGAGGCCCCTGCCCAAGACTTTCAAGACAATCTACCAGGTTTGTCCAACTGTCCATACAGGAAATAAAAATAAAAGTATTAAAATCAGTAAGTATCAAATCCAATTATGAAGTCTGATTTAATTGTTATCATTAAACTTGTTCATTATCATTATCATTAAAGATGTCCACTCTGTCTTGTTAATTCGTCTACCCCCTCCGCCACCTACAGAATTTGCTAACAGCGCACCCAATTTGATAATCCCTCTTCTCACCTTTCATTCACAATAGGCGTGAAGTTATCAAACCGGTTTCGCTGATGGGGGAATTGGCATAATTGAGGGGTTTAAAACGAATTAACAAGACCGAGCAGACTCTGCCTAAAATGTATTTCGCCAGCACAATGTACTCAAGCTCAGCATGTCTTCTTTCCTTGTTTTAATAATCTGCAATATTGCAAATTAAAGTGAAATGTATTTCGCGTATATGCTTAAATATTCATTTTTATTTATGGACATGTGTATTATGTTTGATCTGCATTATTGCGAGACACGATGACATCCTGGCATATTTATCAATAAATCGCATGCATTTATCAGCATTTTGATCAAAACGCTGCCTTTTGATCAGAATTTGAATTATTCATTCCACAGCCCCAAAAGAATAAATACATAAAAATAATTAATACAATATATAAAGAAAAAATAAAACTAATTATTGCATGTTTCAGAGTGGCCTTTTATTGTGGCTAGTCTAAGGCACACCTGTGCAATAATCATGCTGTCTAATCAATTTTTGTATAAATTCCATCAAACAATGCAACTATAACAGGTTAATTTCTATGCCTGTTACACTCACCACCCAGAATTTATACAAAATTCACAGAGTATAAACACACACACACACACACACACACACACACAAATAGTTCAGAGGAATCACTTTGTCTGTATTCCAGAAAAAAAAAAATCAGCACTATTGTTGCGAACCAATGGAACTCACACAAAGAAGTCACTGAATTGGCCCAGCAGGGCGATTTATTTACAGAATTAGGGGAAAACAAAAAACATTGGGTTCAACAAAAATATTATACTCAACACTGTAAATCAAACACGGGAATAAACGGAAACCAAAAGCAAAACAGAAACTAATAAGTAAACAGGGAACAACGCGGAGCTGGCAGGAGGGAAAACGGGAGTGCATAAGATGGAGTTTTAAAATAGAATGGGAGACAAAGAAACACACAGAAACACGGAGACACTGATACGCGGAAGTACTCAGAAGCGAGGAGCAGGGCAGACTGAAAATAGTCTTTGCCAAAGAGTTCGGGTCGCGTGGTTAATCTTGGACGAGGAACTGGGGAGAGAGTGGTGCTTATATGTGTGTGTGTGTGTGAATCAGTGAAATGCGGTGCAGCTGTGTGTGACGTGGTTGCTGCCGGAAGGCAGACGTCCCGAGTTGAGAGCCAAACCTTTTGCCCAGGTCTGTAGGTTGGGGCATTAAATCTCCGGGCATCGGCTGTGATTTTTTGCCTTCTGACTTCCTTCTGAAGCTGTCGTTGCGCTGACGCCCAATCCCTCTCACTCTCCTGGAACCAGTGATTCACAGTGGGGACCTCAGAGGGTTCAACATTCCAGGGGAATAGCGGGGGTTGATGACAGAGTATGCACTGAAACGGTGTTAATCCAGTAGCTGGGTTCTTGAGAGAGTTTTGGGCATACTCGGCCCAGACGAGGTACTGGCTCCAGGAGTTCTGGTGGCCGTAGCAGAAGGTACGCAAGGTATCGGCCTATCTCCTGGATCCTCCTCTCCATTTGGCCATTACTTTGAGGATGATATCCAGAAGACAGGCTCACTGTCACCCCCAGGAGCTTGAAAAAGGCCTTCCAGAACCGGGTGATGAACTGGGGGCCCCGGTCCAAAACAATGTCTTCCGGGATGCCAAAGTTCTAAAATACATGCACGAACAGAGCTTCTGCAATTCTTTGTGCTGTAGGGAGACCTGGCAGGGGGATGAGACGACAGGATTTAGAAAAGCGGTCCACTATGACTAGAAAACAGGTGTTACCTTGTGACACAGGGAGGTCCATCATAAAATCTATCCCCAGGTGTGACCAGGAACGTCGAGGAACAAGTAGAGATAGCAGTTTTCCTGTGGGCAGTTGCCTTGGTGTTTTGGACACGGCGCACGCCTTGGTGTTTTGGACGTACCTCTGCACTTGTTCTTTCATCTGTGGCCACCAGAAATGATCGCGGATCAGGGAGAGGGAGAGGGTGACCCCTGGGTGACTGGTGCCAAGTGAGGTGTGCACCTGGTGGATGAGGCACTCTTTCTCTGAAGAAAGCTGTGGTGGACAACTCACTGTATTGGCGAGAGGAATAAAGTCGCCGGGAGGATGTTCTCTGGTCGCTCAGCCATTTCCTCGGGATCGTGGACCCTGGAGAGAACGTCGGCTTTGACATTCTTCATTCCTGGCACTCCTGTCTTAACAACTGTGCAGTAACTCCTCATCTCTCCACCTCGAGTCCTTTGCCGGTTCCGCTTTTATGCCGGCCCTCATGACCCGACACGTGATCGGGGTCCCTCGTGCTGCAAGTGCGCATCCTCGCGAGAGCTTAACCCCCTAACCAAAACACAGTCATTTGGGACAGTATAACCATATTGTGGTTGTTGATAAGGCCCGATGGTTTTATTATTATTTACCATCTACTTGTGGCCTATATCAACAAACCCTTTATGTGGCTGCGCTACAAGCTCGCGATTTCCGATATCGTAATTCCTCTCCGCCGTTGACAGCTTCCTGGAAAAGAAGGCACATGGGTGATAAGTGATGTTATTCCTCTGCTGCTGTGACAATACAGCCCCAATCCCGGTTTGGGATTGGGGCTGTATTGGGATTGCGTCTGTGGTAAAGGCCAGTTGCAATTTGCCCATGGCCTGAGTGGCTTCCGGCGACCAAACGAGCCTTTTGTGCTTACCCTTTAGAAGATCGGTGAGCGGAGCGACCTTCATACTATACCCATGGATGCATCTGCGATAAAAATTTGCAAAACCCAAAAAGCGTTGGAGCTGTTTCACATTGGTCAGTGTAGGCCACGACCGGACAGCCTCCACCTTCCTCTCATCCATCTGAATCCCCCTTGGGCTGATGTTATAGCCCAAGAAGGAGATAGAGGACTGATGGAAGAGACACTGTTCAGCCTTGAGGAACAGCTGATGAGATTGGAGTCTCCTAAGCACCTCGGTTATATATGAGAGGTGCTCCAAGGAATCTTGTGAGTAGATAAGTATATCATCAATGTACACAAACACAAATCTACCTATGCAATCCCGGAACACAATACACAGGCTACGTCCTCTGTATTTTTTGGCCACCAAGAAGAAGGAGGCAGCAGGGGAAGTCAATGGTCTATTGAAGCCTTGCCGAAGGGCCTCCTCAATGTATATCTCCATAGCACCTGGAAGGAGGTAGATGGCACAGTCCCATGGCCGGTGCGGGGTAGTTGTGTGGCTCGTACTGGACAGAATACATCCTGGAAGCTGGACTATGCCTCTGGAACATAGTGGTGAAGTAACGTGGTGAAGTAACGTAGTTAAGTTTTAGAGCTGGGACCTGGGAAAGACAGCAAGAGAAATAGTCGTCCCCCCACTTCATTATCTCCTCATCTTTCCATGAGAGGATCGGCTCGTGGAGAGTGAGCCATGGACGCCCCAGAATCGGGTCAGACGTTGTTTTCTCCAGAACCAGAAATCGGATTTCCTTCTCGTGCAACCAGCCGACTTGCATACGCAACAGAGGAGTGATGTAACGAACTAACCCCCCAGCAGGGGATGCCCCTGTTATGCAGCAGATCTGGATTGGGATAGGACGAAGTTCAAGGGGAACCTTCAGCTGGCTGCAGAGTGTTCTCGATATGAAATTCCCAGCGGAACCTGAATCCAGGAAAGCCTTTACTGTGGGAGACATGGTGGCATGGTGGATAGTAACATTCATTATAAGTGGTGTTGCATGGGGACATTCATGAATGACGTTACTCACCAGAGGTCTCGCTGGGCCTGAGGGCAGGCCTGAAGCAGGTGCCCCCTTTCGGTGCAGTAAAGGCATAATCCTGAGTTCAGCCGGCGTTGTCTTTCCTGTGGAGAAAGTCGAGATCAAGTCTGGTTTATGTCCATTGGTTCTGGTACTGACCTGGGGGTAGGTGAGAGGCGGACTGGTTGGAACTGACGCTGTTGCAGGAAGTTCGGCAGCACAAACCTGTAAACGGTTGGAGACTCTGAGAGTGAGCTGGATGAACTGCTCTAACCCTACAGAGTCGTTGTGGGTCGCCATCTGCAGCCTCAGTCGTGGTGCTAGCCCCTGCCGGAATTTAGTTAAAAGAGAGCTCGTTCCATCTGAAATCCCGGAAATGCACAGTAAACTGATTGTAATTATCCACGATAGAGCCATTCTGTTGCGACATTGCCTGCGCCCACTGGAGTGCACAACTCATCAGTAGGGAGACAATGTAGGGCAACCCTGGCTCTGAGATTCTGTTGCAAACCAACGGAACTCACGCAAAGGTTAATTTCTATGCCTGTTACACTCACCCCCCAGAATTTGTACAAAATTCACGGAGTATAAAAACACACACACACACACACACACACACACACACACACACACACACACACACACACACGAGAGAGAGAGAGAGAGAGAGAGAGAGAGAGATACACAATGGTGGCCAAAAGTATTAAGACAGAACATGCCATGTATTATTTCTCTCAAGCACAGAACAGGTGATGTCACCAGTTAGTTCAGCTTTGGGCGAAAAGTTGTTACGTTGTGTTAAGCAAATTCCTTGATTATTAACTGTAATGTAAATACTGAATTTAGGAATAGTAATACATTACTCCATTATTGTAATTAGTTGTATATACACACATGGACAAAATTGTTGGTACCCTTTGGTCAATGAAAGAAAAACTCACAATGGTCACAGAAATAACTTTAATCTGACAAACGTAATAATAAATAAGAATTCTATGAATGTTAACCAATGAAAGTCAGACATTGCTTTTCAACCATGCTTCAACAGAATTATAAAAAAATGAACTCATGGAACAGGCCTGGACAAAAATTATGGTACCCCTAACTTAATAGTTTGTTGCACAACCTTTTGAGGCAATCACTGCAATCAAACGATTTCTGTAACTGTCAATGAGACTTCTGCACCTCTCTGCAGGTATTTTGGCCCACTCCTCATGAGCAAGCTGCTCCAGTTGTTTCCGGTTTGAAGGGTGCCTTTTCCAGACAGCATGTTTCAGCTCCTTCCAAAGATGCTCAATAGGATTGAGGTCAGGGCTCATAGAAGACCACTTTAGAATAGTCCAATGTTTCCCTCTTAGCCATTCTTAAGTGTTTTTAGCTGTGTGTTTTGGGTCATTGTCCTGTTGCAAGACCCATGACCTGCGACTGAGATCCAGCTTTCTGACACTGGCCAGCACATTTCTCTCTAGGATCCCTTGATAGTCTTGACATTTCATTGTACCCTGCACAGATTCAAGACACCCTGTGCCAGATGCAGCAAAGCAGCCCCAGAACATAACAGAGCCTCCTCCATGTTTCACAGTAAGGACTGTGTTCTTTTCTTGATATGCTTCATTTTTTCATCTGTGAACATAGAGCTGAAAAAGTTCCATTTTTGTCTCATCTGTCTATAGGACATTCTCCCAGAAGCTTTGTGGCTTGTCAACATGTAGTTTGGCATATTCCAGTCTGGCTTTTTTATGATTTGTTTTCAACAATGGTGTCCTCCTTGGTCGTCTCCCATGTAGTCCACTTTGGCTCAAACAACGACGGATGGTGCGATCTGACCATGATGTTCCTTGAGCATGAAGTTCATCTTGGATCTCTTTAGAAGTCTTTCTGGGCTCTTTTGTTACCATTCAGATTATCCGTCTCTTTGATTTGTCATCAATTTTCCTCATGCGGCCACGTCCAGGGAGGTTGGCTACAGTCCCATGGATCTTAAATTTCTGAATAATATGTGCAGCTGTAGTCACAGGAACATCTAGCTGCTTGGAAATGGTCTTATAGCCTTTGCCTTTAACATGCTTGTCTATAATTTTCTTTCGAATCTCCTGAGACAACTTTTTCCTTTGCTTCCTCTGGTCCATGTTGAGTGTGGTACATACCATGTCAACAAACAACACAGTGACTACCTGCAGCCCTATATATAGGCCCACTGACTGATTACAAGATTGTAGACACCTGTGATGCTAATTATTGGACACACCTTGAATTAACATGTCCCTTTGGTCACATTATTTTCAGTATTTTCTAGGGGTACCATCATTTTTGTCCAGGCCTGTTCCATGAGTTAATTTTTTTAAATAATTCCGTTGAAGCATGGTTGAAACGCAATGTCTGACTTTCATTGGTTAACATTCATAGAATTTTTTTTAATTATTACTTTTGTCAGATTAAAGTTATTTCTGTGACCATTGTGAGTTTTTCTTTCATTGACCGAAGGGTACCAACAATTTTGTCCACGTGTGTATTTATGTCAATTGTAATATATTACCCCAACACTACAGACCAAAAGTTTGGACACACCTTCTCATTCAAAGAGTTTTCTTTATTGTGTTCTTTATTGTGTTCTTCAGCCCAAACGCGTCTCTTCTGCTTGTTGCCTGTCCTTAGCAGTGGTTTCCTAGCAGATATTCTACCATGAAGGCCTGATTCACACAGTCTCCTCTTAACAGTTGTTCTAGAGATGTGTCTGCTGCTAGAGCTCTGTGTGGCATTGACCTGCTATTAACTTGCGATTTCTGAGGCTGGTGACTCGGATGAACTTATCCTCCGCAGCAGAGGTGACTCTTGGTCTTCCATTCCTGGAGCTGCTTTTTTCTTGCCATAATACAAATTCAAACTCTTTGAATGAGAAGGTGTGTCCAAAAATCATGCTGAATAAATTAATTGAACATCACATGAAATAACAATCAAATATACACCGAGTGTAAATTTTTAATATTTTGGTGATTGGCCTCATTTAATTTGAAATGAAACACTCAATATGCCATATGTGAAATCAAAAGAAAAGTGTGGCATTAACCATTCAGGAATTACAGAAATGTTCACATACACACATCCAGTTTAAGAGTTCATAAATAAAATGGAAAAAACAATTAAACTTAAGGATTGCCTTTAATACTTGAATGAAAATCCTTTGGAGTCAACAACAGCCTGAAGTCTGAAACCAATGAACATGACCAATGCCGAGCTTTCTCTCTCCAGATATTTTGCGAGACTTGAGTCTTTCTGTCTTCAGTCTTTTCTTCTTCCTTTAGTGAAAAGCATGCTCTACTTTTATTTATTTGCTTAGTCATGCTACACCTGGCCATGCAACTAGAGTCTGTGATCACATTTTTGAGGGAACTTGGCAGGTAGGTTGTTCCAAACATCCAAAGATCTTCTGGGGATGTAAACACAGATATTCTGTGGATGAAGCTCTGCCTCCTGTCTTTTCATGTAATCCCAGACAGACTTGATGATGTTGATATCAGGACTCTGTGGGGGGCAAACCATCACTTCCAGGGGGGTATTCCAGAAAGCAGGTTATGTGACATACCCGGGTAAGTTTAAGAGTAAGTTAGTGGATACCCTCAACTTTCGGTTCCAAAAACGGAGGTAACTCTCTGGGTATGTTTGTAACCATAGCAACTTGCTCTCTGAAGATAACCTGCTCGGTAGCAGGTTATGTTCCAGGGTAAGTTTGTTTCAGAGGTTTATTGAGCATGACGTGCGCTTTTAACGAAGATCCTGTGGACGTGGAGGCACAAATTATGAGTTTTTTTTTCGCCGGGAGAGAGTTAAAAGACCACGTATTGATGTCTTTTAATTTCCTAATGGTTATTTGAAAGAGTTATCGGTTTACAAGGAAATCGTTAATTTACTTAACACATCTCTTGAAACCGCATATTGCTAATGCTCAAATTAATTAAACACACTGAGTACTGTTAACTTAAATAATTGCAATTAGGTCAAATTAATAGACCTTTTTGAATATTCAGAACTTTTTGATATTTTAAGTAATCGTGAGTACCTAAGTAACAGTAACCGTCACCTTAAAACTCTATAAAAACTCTTAAACTCTATAAAGCGCTCGTGGCTCAGTGGTAAGTGTTTCGCCTGCCATGTGGACGGCCCGGGTTCGATTCCCGCGCTGGCTTGCCTGATGTGGTGAAAGCACCAGCAATTTATTTGATTTGCAACAAGTTCAACAAACTCAAAAAATTACAGTTGTGTTTGCTTAAAATTGGAAATATCATCACTTAAAAAAATTGATTTAACCTATTACAGTGTACACAGCACTTCGGGGTTTTTTTTTTTTTTTTTGCGTCATGGCATTTTTTATACCGTGTGGGTGACGCAGAGCATGTAGGAAAGGCAACTGTATGTAGAGCCGTTCACACAGTATGTTTGGCACTTAAACACTTTTTACACACACCGTAAACCCAATTAAGTTGTCAAAACTCAAAAAACTTGAGGTAATCAGTTACATCAATTTTTTAAAGTAATGATGTTTCCAATTTTAAGTAAACTATATATATATTTTTTAATAAATTATTGTTGTTGGGATTCGAACCCGGGTCTTTCACATGGCAGGCGAAACCTTTACCACTGAGCCACCAGTGCTCTATAGAGTTTAAGAAGGTGAAATTTTCGGTGACGGTTACTGCTACTTACGTACTCACGATTACTTAAAATATCAAAAGGTTCTGAATACTCAAAATGGTCTATTAATTTTACCTAATTGTAATTATTTAAGTTAACAGTACTCAATGTGTTTAATTACTTTGAGCCTTAGGGTTTACAGTGTATAATAAACGGGAAGCCGATGTCAAATGTGCTATTTAATACTCTCACACATCTACTCTGTCTGTTATTTTTTTCCAAACCAACTCTCTTTCTTTAGCCGATGCAGCCGTGTTGCTTTTTTCATTATTATTGGCTTAAATTCTTCATATGGTGCATTTAAACCTCCAACTCCGCCTCTGTGAAGTATGCTGCTCTCTGTTTTTTCACTTTGATTTTCCATTTTGACTCGTGAAATCGGCGATCCATTGAAAATGTCTTTATGTATGCACTGTGCACGCGCATTAACTCTGGTTAACCAGTAGGAGGTTGATTAAACTTACTCTTCTCAGGGGTTTTGGAACCGACATACTCATGGTATGCGGGTTTGGAGTAAATCAACCCTGAGGTTAAGTTTTACCAAATGGTAAGTTAACCCAGCTTTCTGGAATACCCCCCAGAACTCCTTCTTCCTCTCTATGCTGAAGATGGTTCTTAAAGACATTGGCCAGACATTGGTGCCTCCGTGATGGTATTACATGATGGATAAATATTTGGCTATATTTCTCAGCATTGAGGACATAATTAATTATGACCAAATCTCCCACTCCATTTGCAGAAATGCAGACCCAAACTTCACTGTTGCTTGCAGACAATTATTGTTGTACCGCTTTCAAGCCTTCTGCAAACAACTGGTCTAATGCTATAGACAAATATATAAATTTTTGACTTACCAGTCCTGAGCACCTGCTAACATTTTTCGGTTGCAATGTTTTCATGTGTAGTAGAGTCACTTAGCCTTGTTTCCATGTTGGAGTTATGTCATTTGGGCTGCAATTCTTCCAAGAGGCTATACTACCATGAACAGTATATGGGTGTGCCTGAGTCCCACTGTTTTCTGCCAGTTCTTTGCTTGACGGCACTTCTGGACATGTTCTGATGTCAAAGGAAAGTAGGCATTATGGGTTTGGCCCCCAGAGAGTCCTGATATCAACAGAGACAGAAGTGTTTTCCTACATGGTACGAGTGGTAAAGTGCTTGCCTTATCATACGGAGATCGCTAGTTCGATTCCCAGGTGATGTTGTAACCTCTCGCAGCTGGAGGTCTAGAGAGAACTGATTGGCTGAGCTCTCTCAGAGGGGAGGAATGAGAGGTACTTAGTGCTCCCACATTAATCACGGCGCTACAGCGATTAAGGGGCATCTGTGAGCTCACGCAAGTGGAAGGAGCGGATAGCGCTGTCCTCCGAGTGAGTGAGCAGTTCGAAAAGATGTGGTTGGCTGGTGTCACATGGTTTGGAGGAAACACGTGATAGTCTTCGGCCCTCCCAGCTGAGTGGTAGTAGTAGCCTTAATGTGGGAGCCCCCTAGTGAAAATCATGAAAAAAAAAGTGTTTGCCTACAGTAGTTTGCCAGACATATCCCTGTACAAACAGACTAGGTATTGACTGGCAAAGGAGATAAGAGTGGCTAAATGGAACTACATTGAAAAGCTGGAGAACATGTTTTTAGCTAACAATTCTGCATCAGCGTGGAAACTACAGGACATGAAGTCCTTTGAGTGACTGGTATTGGCCCATCTAAAGAACATCACTGAGCAGCTATTAAATCCCCTAGTTTGCCTACTGAGCAGATCAGTGGATGATGTGGTTAACGTGGGGATGCACTACATTCTGCAACATCTTGACTGTCCAGGGCATAAGCAAGGATTTTTACTTGTTGACTTCAGTTCAGCTTTAAATACAATAATCCCGGTAATCCTCTCCACCAAAATCCTTACTGTCCCTCCTCCCATATGTCAGTGGATCACCAGCTTCCTGACAAGCAGGAAACAGCAGGTGAGGCTGGTAGGAGTTACTTCTAGCATACTGATAGTCTCCACTGGTGCTCTGCAGGGATGCTATTCTCCCTTTATACTAATGACTCCATGGCCAAAGACTTACCTGTCAAACTCCTGAAGTTTGCAGACAACACTACATTCATTGGACTCATCCAAGATGGTAATGAGACCATGACCTAAAATGGGAATCCAACGTCAACTCCTCCTCAAAAAGGCCCAACTTTCTGACAGAGACAGACTGCAGCAGAAAAAAATAATTGGTGTTTCCATGCCCCCTCTCCCTGACTTGTACTCTACAAGAACCAGACATGAAAATTCTCTACAAACTCCTCACACACTGGACATAAATTTTTTCACAGGAACAGTTTCTTTCCTTAAACAATCATCCTCACAAACAGTTCAACTGGACTGTGTCCATTCTGCTGTATGAAGGCAACAACATGTTTTTTTTTTTTTTTTTTTTTTACAAACTTCTTACACCCATTAAATCCATTACCTTTAAGCACGGTTCCCTTCACAATAATTGACATGGCAATCATTTCGGCATTAGAACAGACTGCACAAGAGCATCACTTTGCACATTATTGCTTTGCATAGTTGACTAGAACTATGCAAATCTTGATGCAGGAACTGGCTGTAATGGTGCAGGACAGAGTTCAGACAGGGCAAGTCCGTTGAGGCAAAACCAGGTTAAACTTAAACAAAACAGGGATAGGATCAGATGGGGAATGACACTGCTGGGACATGGAGAATTGCTGGAACAGGGTGTAGCAGGTTTTGGCATTGCAAGAAGCAAAGCACTGCTGGGATGGAACAGGGCATTGCCTGTACCAGTCATTGCATTGCTTGGACTGTCGACTCAGACAAACCAGTATTCCAATTAATGAATTTACTAAACACAGTCTCATGAGTTGCAGAATTAAGCAAAGAGTCAAAGCCAATTTTCTGTTAAATAAATGAAAAAAAAATCAGATAATGAATAAATCAGAATCAAGCTATCCTTAAGATCTGTAAAGGCAGGCAAAGTTAAGAACAGTATAATAGTTTGTACTGTATATAACATTCAAATGCTGTTCATAGACAGCATTCAATATCTCTGAATTCCTTGTTGTCCACCTAACCAATACCATTATGGTCTGAGGTGGCACAATTCTGGTTTAGGAATTGTGACACCTCAGACTGTAAGATGCTACAGAGGACAGTGAGGCCAGCTGAGGAGATCACCAGGGATTCTCTTCCATTTATCATGGACATCTACAGTACGTAGTCAACCACCCTCACCGCCACAGCAAAACACCAGGGGCCAAAATACATCAGTCGCGCTGTCATTTGGCAAGTGATTTGATCAAGTCATTTGTAAAATGACCGCCAGGTGATGCAAATAGACATTTTGCAAAACAGCTGCAAATTCTGCAGTTTTTAATTCTAATTACAGGTTATTTCATAAAAAAGCCAATATGTTGCATTAAAGAAATACTACAATAATGGTAATTTCCACATCTGAATACTTTATACAACAAACATGAAAAATCATAACCAGAGCTATTGACATTTACTGTAAAATAATATGTTAACAAAAAAATTCGTTAAATGTTGTTTACACAGACAATCAAGTTCACTAGCTGACAATTTTATTTGTACAAAGCATGAACTGTTATATAGCCTATCTCTGTTCAAATGTTTTTGGTTGTTGTTGTTCTTTTAGTGTTACTGTGTGTGCTTCACAATTTCAGAGCAGCAAGAGCTCCAGCACCAAGCGCATCAATAAGAATCCAGCATCAGCTGCCAAGCCGATCAGCTGTCAAGCTTCATTTCAACCAGCATACAACATAACAAACTCCAAGGTGTTCCTTCCAACCTCTCCTCTGCACTTGGATTCATAACAGTATATTCTGGCCACAAATGGATCCAGCGGAGGTGGCTCGTCTGAGGGGCGCACTAGAGAGATAGGAAACCCTCCTAAGCACTCTCCAACAAGAGATCAGGCAGATCACCTCCACGCTCCAAACCATCACAGAAACCCTAACGTCACTTACCACATCGCTACAGCAAACACGACCGCCCCCCGCTTCCACTTCACAGCCTTCTCCTCCAGTATATGCTACTGGTCATAAACGTTTATTCACAGGACACCAGGTGGCAGGACAAATACTTCAGCTACACCAGGAACCCAGCTCTGTCTCCGTCCTCCTGTAGCTGGGGTGAAATTGCCCTTTTGATTGCTACCTCAACAGACTCTTGGACTCACAGCCCCAGATCCCCAACCAAAGTACCCACCGTATACCATGATCTTCGACAGGTCAGTGAATCATGGGCCATCACTCTAACACCTCAACCGCCCTTATGATTGTGCTTTCGACCTTCTCCCTGGCACGTCCCCCCACAAGGGCCGACTCTACTCTCTCTCACACCCTGAGAGAGAAGCTACGGAACAATATATCAATGAGTCACTTGCAGCAGGGATAATTTGCCCATCCTTCTCACCTGCAGGGGCAGGATTCTCTTAAGAATCGATTCAAGAATCGCTACCCTCTTCCACTAATGTCATCTGCCTTTGAACAGCTCCAGGGTGCCCGTATGTTCACCAAACTTGACCTAAAGCTCACCTACTATCCGCTCAGAATAAGGGAGGGCGATGAATGGAAGACCGCCTTCAATACCACCACTGTCCAGTATGAGTACCTGTCCTGTTCGGCCTAACCAACACCATAGCTGACACCACAAGTCATTTTTCTACCACCACACCACCCCCAGAAAGAAACTATGACATTGGGGATGAGGAATTCTTTGCAGTCAGTCTGCACAGTCGGCACTGGCAGGTGAGAGCAGAACACCCTTTTCTTGTATGGACAGACCACAAGAATCTTGAGTATTTAAAGACAGTCAAAATACTTAATTCTCAGGACTTCCAGTCAACATGTAGTAGACGTGGTTGATAGGTGCTCCGAAAATTCTAAATTTCTTCATTTCCTTATTCATCTCTGAATGTTAAATGTACTCTTTAGAATATAATAACTTTATCCTCTACCCCACGGTCATCTATTTTTCACTTACAATGGCTACTAGGAGTGTTAAAACCAGGAAAAAAGATGACACCGCTCTAACAGTCAAGACTATTTCTGCACTGTTAGATGAACACGGTGAAGCGTTAGTGGCTGAATTTAAATCATTGTTTAGTTTATTGAAAAGTAAACTAAACCAAAGTTTAGCCCAAGTGGAGGACCATGGCCAGCGCTTACCTTCATTAGACCTCGCTAAGGATGACCTAAGCTAGCATGTAATGAGTTGGAAAACATCTGCTCTAGTCTTCGGGAAAACAACTCCAAGTTAATGGGCAAAGTTGTAGACCTAGAAGGCCATATCCTAGGTCTTCCAGAAGCTACTGAAGATGGACTCCCTACCAAGTTCTTTTCCAAATTTTTGTGGGAGGTGTTTAGGAGTGAAATGCTGCCATCCCCATCTGAGATTGACAGAGTCCACTGTAAACTTGCATCCAAACTCACTACAGGATAGAGACCTCAACTGGTCATTCTCAGTGTATGCTGGTACCAGATTAAAGACCTGAATAGAAGCTGGAATACCGCAGTCAGCAGATTCGTATTGTGGAAGACTAAGCTCCAGAAGTTTTCAGCCAGCGAGCCAAGTATAGAGATGTAATAACTGAATTATACCACGGTGGACTCCAGCCTTCTCTCCTGTATCCAGCATGGCTCCGGAACACTCTCTCTGCTGGACAGAAGAAGTGGCTATGCTCAGTAGAAGAGGCACAGAAACACATAGAAAGCCTGCCGAAAAAACAACGTAGTACACGAGTGCTGTACTTTTATATTTCAGTAAACTACAGTTCTCAGGAAAACTTTTTTTTATCAGGAAAACTTTTTTGTAAAACTTTAAATCAAGCCATGTGTCATGCACACTCGTAACACGACCGGCACTAGGACGCGGAAGTAGTACAGTCGCGAACCAGGAAGCATTAAAGGAGACAAAATGGCGCTTCACATGGCTCAGTCATTGAGTTCGCCCATGCCTTTGCCGACGCTTTGCCAACTATTCTGTGAGTACTCACCAATTTGGGTTGCTTCTTTGATTGGGTGTGTGTTGCTAGAATGCAGGTTTATTTGTGTAGATCCTTGCTCTTTGCGTGAGAGAGTTCTTAGACTAAACGCATGGTTATCCTGCCTACTCGCGCTACTTCCGTGTTTGGGTTTACCATCCACGCTACACGGGCTAACTGCTAAGGCTGTTGTGTTTATCATTCGATTGTTCGTGACAGAATGACTGAGCCTAAAGCAGTAAACCCAGCGGAGTTTGCTCGCCTCTGCGATGTGGTTGTCCAGCATGCCGAGCTGATCAATAAGCTCCGTGGTGAAGTCGCGTCTCTCCGAAAGCACCTCCAAGACGTCGTGGTTTTGTGGTACAGCAGGAGAACTCCGCCTATTGCCACGCCTGTCGCAGCAGCTGCTGCGGTGTCTTTCTAACTGCGTTGGATCTTGTGTTTGAGTTCAATTCCACCAGGTACTCCACAGACAGACTGCGCGTTGCGCTTCTCGTCTCGTTGCTATCCGGGCAGGCAGCTCGCCTTCAACTCGCCCTCTGATTTGACCAGCGCCTGCTCTCTTGTCCGAGGCCAGCCCCCCGCACCCTGCCGCCAATCACGCTATCTTTCTCACACTCCACGCCTCGACCACCAGTTTTCACCACGAACGCTATGACACCCGCCGGATCTCCACCTCCCGCCATGGTTGACACAGGAGCCGGGGAACCCATGCAATTAGGACGCGCTTCCTTGAACCCCGCAGAGCGAGAACAACGTTTCAGCAAGGGACTCTGCGCCTATTGTGGGTCGGTGGCGCACCATAGAGCCATCTGCCCTCTACGCCCGGGAAACGCCCAGGCAGTTCACCGGGTCCCCTTCATCTTGCCGCCACCACACCCAGCGTCTCGCGTCTCTTGGTTCAGGTATACCTCCAATTTGGCCACAAACGAGTCCAAAGTTCCCCGTTCATCGATTCCGGTGCCGCCAGAAACTTTATTGACTCCTCCTATGCCAAAAAGTTGGGGGTGGAAACTGAAGTGTTATCCCAGCCTGTTCGAGTAACATCCGTCGACGGCCGCCCCCTTTCCTCCAGCCCTATCACCACCCAGACTCGACCCATCACCCTCACCATTGATCAACACCAAGAATTAATTCGCTTCCACCTCACCTCCATCTCATCACCACCCATCATCCACGGATATACCTGGCTACTTCAACATGACCCTCTCATCTCCTGGTCTCAAAACCGGATCCTACAATGGGGGACGACCTGCCTCGAACTATGCCTACGGGCGCCGGCTGGGACGTGCTCTAGGGAGTCCGAGGCCCCTGATGTCGACACCAACGCCATCCCCACTGCATATCGGGACCTGGCTGAAGTCTTTTGTAAGAAACATGCCAACCACCTTCCTCCTCATCGCCCCTACGACCTGGCTACTGAACTCCAGCCAGGCTCCATTCCACCCCACGGCCATCTATATTCTCTCTCCACCACCGAGGCGTGGGCGATGGAGGAGTATGTGTCATCCGCTCTCCGCCAAGGTACCATCCGACCCTCCTCCTTGCCCGCCGCCGCGGGATTTTTCTTCGTAAAGAAAAATTCGGGCGACTTACGACCTTGTGTCGACTATCGGGGGCTAAACAACATCACCATAAAAAACCGACACCCGCTGCCTCTTACCAACTCAGCCCTGGACGCCCTCTCTGGTGCCACCATTTTTACAAAGTTGGACCCCCGGAGCGCCTACAACTTGGTGCATATCAGAGAGGGCGATGAGTGGAAGACAGCCTTTATCACCCTGTTTGGACATTACGAAAGCCTGGTCATCCCTTTTGGACTCTGTAACGCTCCAGCGGCTTTCCAGCACTTCATTAACGATGTTCTCAGGGACATGTTGGGCCAATGGGTATTTGTCTACCTAGACCGTCGACACCCTCCGGGACGATTGTACCACACAGGTGACAAGGTATGGCTGTCCACAAAAAACCTACACCTCTACACGGAATCCAAAAAGCTCTTACCCAGATTCATCGGCCCATATCGTATCACCCTCCGTGTCAATCCTGTCACCTACCGGCCCCAGCTGCCTGCGGTGCTCCGGATCCACTCGGTATTCCAAATCTCACAACTCAAACCCTTCACAACGTCACCCATGGTGACAAAAACAGCGTTTATTACAAAACTTTTATTGGCCTTTCTCAGTGCCACAAAAACAATACAAAAACACAAGCAAAATCAAAGAAAAGCGCAAAAATGTATAAAGCACTTCGGGAGTTAAAAAGTAATGGGCTAAGAGGACATCCCTGACGAGTATCCCATAGAAGACTGAATGGTTGCGATTGCTGACCTGAATGGTTGAGATTGCGTGCTCCTACTCCGTCTTCTTCTACTCACACACACCTCTGCAGCGCACACACTGGGGAAGTGGAAGCACACCTTAAAAAGGCAACAGACACACATCTATATATACAGTGGTATACAATGTTGTAGTGGCCGTTCTTTAAACTTCACGACCTAGAATGTTAATCCTTAGGAGTCTGACGCCTTTCTGAAGACCTGCAGTGATTCAGAGCTCTTCATAAATTTGTGTAAATTTCTAATCGTTACCAATATAGTAGCTAATACATTTCCCCTTATTTATGTAGAGCACAAACTGGGCTTTAATAATGTTGCTGATGTAAATTTGTCAGATTCATGTCCAACTTAAACTTAACTTAAATTTATGTCAAATTGCACACACACACACACACACACACACACACACACACAAAAACACGATTTTAAACTTGAGCAGAAAAGAAGAGAAAAAGGAGAATAAACAAACCTGCCAGATTGTTTTGAACACAGAACTGTGTTGAGTGTTGAGTGTGTGCCCATAGCAAAACAACTAAATTATAACACTCAGAACTTTTATTTCAGGTAAAGTGACTGATGTACCTAACTTTTTTCAGCAGAGCCTCTGTTTCACTGAATAATCTATGACTCTTCATGAATATGTAAGACCCATTCACACCTGGCTCAGGTAACATCAGGTTTTACCAGGTCTCCTATTGTCTCAGCTGTTCACACCAACACACACTCAGATTCCTCACACAATCAGGGATTCTTTTTAGATAAAAAAAAAAACAATAATAATAATAATAAAGCATGGTTTTTACCCTTAATTGAAATATGATTCTTATGCAGACATATACACAGAAAAAGTACAGAAAAATATGTTCGTCTGTTATGAAATAAAGCAGCTCATATCGGGGCACGTTTTAGCGAGTGTAAAACTGTGTTTGTTGTACTTCTGGGGGATGCAGAGAAACTGCTTTAAAAAAAAAAATTAAAAAAAAAAAATCTCTCATATCGTGCCACGGGCTAACAAATTTTTTACCTTAACTAAAAGGCTTATTCACAAACACATTTCAGCCATTCACAGACATCATGCATTGTGCTACATTGTTGTTTGTGATGTAAATATTTCAAATAAAGTTGAAATAAAGCCGCGGTTTCTGCTGTACACTTTCACCTCCCCTTTGATCAAAACGCTGTCGATATGAGCCGATACAAGCAGCTTTGTTTCAACCATAATATACACTGATCACAAAGGGGACAGCTTTTGCAAAGCAGACAAAATGTAAAATCAGTACCCCAGAAAAACCGAGCAAAAATATATGCTTGCTGAATAATTCTATGCACTGCATTTTTATTTTTTTTTTAAGTCAAAGCGAACGATGTGAGCAGCTTTATTTCAGTCATTCCAGCCATTCGTGGTCAAATAATTATTCAACACTGGACATAAACAGCAAAAACGCATGATTATTATTATTCTGATTATTATTATCTTGCTTTTTTTGCTATTTGTGTTCAGCATTGAATGATTATTCGAAACCGAAGCGCTTCGTGTGGATTCATGCCACGAGCCATTTTATCGTGGCAAGATTTTTATGTGCGTATAAGAATATTTATGTGAAAATATATTTACAAAATGTTTGTTTCCTTATTCAAGCCCTTTCTGTTCTGTTGGACACGGACATGCACCAGCACATCACTCCCCAAACAACACAGCAATTAGCATAACTTACATCTGAATAGAGTTATTTACATAAATCTTGCATGAGAATGGAGCGTTTGGTGCGGGGTCGGGTCTCCAACGTGTAGACAAGAATCCGTTTTTTTATTTTTAACATTCATTTCATAACAAACATTTATTTGGCAATAAACTTTTTGGAAAGAAAACCATCTGTTTGCGACATATTTTTGCTGCATAGCTATAATATAATTTAATTCACAAAAAAAGAAAGAAAAAGAAAAAAGAAAAAAAAAGTGTTTGGCATCATTGACGATGCCATCGACCCCTAAGGGTTATGGGTTTAATCCATCCAGCCAAGAGAAGGAAGGTGCTTTTTTCTGCTTTACCAGATTTGAGCTCATACTCTCTCATATTAGAGGGAAACTTTAATTGCTGTTTAGATCAATCAGGTCTTGACAGGTCATCTCCCAGTCCTATACCACTGAGTAAATTCGCCATACTTCAATCCTATGTCTGTAGCTTTGGGATCTCTGATATATGACACTTCCTTCATCCAAAAAAGAAAGAATACTCCTTTTTCTCACATGTTTATCATACTTTCTCCAGAATTGATTATTTCTTTATAGACAACTAATCAACTGATTCAATGGTTAAGTCTTGTGCTTATCAGTGCATTGTAATCTCTGGTCATGGTCTAGTTGTTATGTCTATAAATTTCCCTGATCTCCCTCAAATAAAAAAACATTGACGCTTTAATTCATCGTTATTGATAGATGATGATTTTATTAAATTTATGGAAGACCAGATAGTTTTTTTTTTTTTTTCTTAAACACAAATGAAACACCTGAAGTGTCACATTTAACTGTTTGGGATGCTCTGAAAGCCGACCTCAGGGGACAGATGATCTCATACACTGCAAATATGAAAAGACATATAAAGAATGAAAAGATCTGACCAACCAAATTAAAGAAAAAGATCAGCAGTGTGCTCTGTTTAAAACCCCTGATGTGTAAAAAAAAAAAAAAAAAAAAAAAAACGTGTAGAATTGCAAACTAAATTTGAACTCATCACAACACATGTAATTAAAAGAGTCGGAGCCAATTTTACATTCATGCTGACAAATCTGGGAAACTTTTGGCTAAGCAGTTCAGAGGATTTAGAGCACAGCAACACATTACAGAAATTCGGATGGAGGATGGTACCACCGATCATTCTAATATTAATGATGCATTCAGGAATTTTTATTCTTGATTATACACTTCTGAGTTCCCAAACGATCATAGTTGATTGAGAAACTCCTGACTCTAGATATCCCAATACTGTCCCCTGATTCTGGATATCCCAAGTGGAAATCATTTCAGCTATCTCATCATTGCAATCTGGCAAATCCCCGGGTCCTGAGAATTTTTCAATAATTCTCCTCATACCACAACTAGCTTTGGTTCTGTCTGAATCTTTTAAGCAAGGTGAGCTGCCTGCTTCATTTCCTGGGGGATAATGACCAGAGTGCTCTTCATACACTCGAAGAAATAAAACTGTGCTGTACTCAATTTTTTTTGGTGAAACATTTTCACACTTAAAAATATTGAGTAAATATAAAAACTTGCAAAATCATATAAAATATACTTCGTGAATTGAGTACAAGTCAGTAAAGAAAAACGAGTAGACCTGAATAACTATATTTAATACAATGATGCACAAAACTGAGTAAATGTAATGGTTACCCTAAGTGAAAATGCGTAAAATAATTGAGTAGATATAATTGAAATGCAAGATAGCAGAGATTGAAAATTAGACTGTTATTTAACAAACAAATGTGCTACGTTTACTAAATATTTTAACTGAATTTAATTGATCTTATTAGAAAACATTCTACTTCTGCCACAAGTATTATACAGTTAAGATGTGCAAAGTAGACTTTTGTGTTAGAATCTAATGAGTCACATTCGAAATCTGAAACACTGAACACCTTCACACTTCAGTTTCCTGCAACCTGTGGGATCCATACAAATGTGTGTGTGCAGACCTCAGGTCCTAAGGTAGCAATGACAGTCTAAATGAAGACAGGACACTAAATATCCATGACCAGCGGTACCATGCTTCACTCCATAATGATGTAAGTTCCTTTTGATGATGCGACAAATGTGCAGAGCTCACAAAAAAAAACAAAAAAAAAAAACAATAGTGTACAAGTAAGTACAAGTGTGACTGTTACTGTAAAGTCTAGTAGTCTGGTAAAATAGTACTTCCGTTCAAATACATACCTTTTGGACTAATAAATCAGACTGATCTACGAGTGGTGTTCAAGTCAATGCGGGACTTTCTGTGAAACAAAAACGTAAAACCCATTTGATTTTACAGAGCCCGTTACAGTCATTACGGTGAATATTCCAATGGAATGGTTTTACGAAAAAACGGACTGTTATGATCACCAAAAGGCATTTTGCTCTTGAAGAATCATGCACAACCTCATATATAGAGACGAAATATAGAAAGCTTTTACTCTTATGAGTGTGTTCTGTTATTCTGCACAATCAAAAGGTCCTGCTTTGACTTGAACATCCCTTGTACATGTCTTTGTCCCGTGTACAAAAATGATACCCAACTTTATTTTACGCATTACAATCAACTATATCAATTTTTTTTACTTTAGTTAATGGAAAATCCAGTATAGTCAGGGGGAAAATTTGTGTATTCTAGATAAAGTGAAATATTTAAAGAGTTTTAATTTCTATCTTTGATTCAATGGTTGCACGTTTAATACTTCTGTAACATTAAAATGGTTTGCATTTACCTCCTGTTATGAAAATATATAACATGTTTCATACGCAAAAAATATAACAATTGAAAATCAGTTTTAGTTTCTTTTACTTACATATCACAACATACATGACATATTTCACTTCAATATTTTAATTTTATTCTACTTTCTCCCAATTACAATTCTGAGAGAAGTGTTGTGCTACTTAATTGTTATATTTGACAGCTTTAGTTACTAGTACAGTAGTAACTAAAGCAGCACGTTTATGTCATCAACAGTAAATTCAATAATGTTTAAGTACACTGTTTTTTTTTTGTGGAGTACTTGTAGTACTTTTGCACTTTAAATACATTTTAGAACATCATGTACTTAGGACCTTAACTTAGGTTTGAAGTTCTATTTGTTTAAAAAAAGCTATGCAGCATTATACTGCTAATCAAACTACCTGCCTCTAGTGCTGTAAATTTATTCATTGACAATAACTGCTATAAGTATGCTTGTCATAATCCAAAATGGTAATGTTAGTTTTCCCGACTTCTTCTTATACACACGTGGACAAAATTGTTGGTACCCTTCAGTCAATGAAAGAAAAACTCACAAATGGTCACAGAAATAACTTTAATTTGACAAAAGTAATAATAAATAAGAATTCTATGAATGTTAACCAGTGAAAGTCAGACATTGCTTTTCAACCATGCTTCAACAGAATTATGAAAAAAAAAAGAACTCATGGAACAGACCTGGACAAAAATGATGGTACCCCTAACTTAATAGTTTGTTGCACAACCTTTTGAGGCAATCACTGCAATCAAACGATTCCTGTAACTGTCACTGAGACTTCTGCGCCTCTCTGCAGGTATTTTGGCCCACTCCTCATGAGCAAGCTGCTCCAGTTGTTTCCGGTTTGAAGGGTGCCTTTTCCAGACAGCATGTTTCAGCTCCTTCCAAAGATGCTCAATAGGATTGAGGTCAGGGCTCATAGAAGGCCACTTTAGAATAGTCCAATGTTTTCCTCTTAGCCATTCTTGGGTGTTTTTAGCTGTGTGTTTTGGGTCATTGTCCTGTTGCAAGACCCATGACCTGCGACTGAGACCCAGCTTTCTGACACTGGCCAGCACATTTCTCTCTAGAATCCCTTGATAGTCTTGAGATTTCATTGTACCCTGCACAGATTCCAGACACCCTGTGCCAGATGCAGCAAAGCAGCCCCAGAACATAACAGAGCCTCCTCCATGTTTCACAGTAGGGACAGTGTTCTTTTCTTCATATGCTTCATTTTTCCGTCTGTGAACATAGAGCTGATGTGCCTTGGCAAAAAGTTCAATTTTTGTCTCATCTGTCCATAGGACATTCTCCCAGAAGCTTTGTGGCTTGTCAACATGTAGTTTGGCATATTCCAGTCTGGCTTTTTTATGATTTGTTTTCAACAATGGTGTCCTCCTTGGTCGTCTCCCATGTAGTCCACTTTGGCTCAAACAACGACGGATGGTGCGATCTGACAGTGATGTTCCTTGAGCATGAAGTTGACCTTGGATCTCTTTAGAAGTCTTTCTGGGCTCTTTTGTTACCATTGGGATTATCCGTCTCTTTGATTTGTCATGAATTTTCCTCGTGCGGCCACGTCCAGGGAGGTTGGCTACAGTCCCATGGATCTTAAATTTCTGAATAATATGTGCAACTGTAGTCACAGGAACATCTAGCTGCTTGGAAATGGTCTTATAGCCTTTACCTTTAACATGCTTGTCTATAATTTTCTTTCGAATCTCCTGAGACACCTCTTTCCTTCGCTTCCTCTGGTCCATGTTGAGTGTGGTACATACCATGTCACCAAACAACACAGTGACGACCTGGAGCCCTATATATAGGCCCACTGACTGATTACAAGATTGTAGACACCAGGGATGCTAATTAGTGGACACACCTTGAATTAACATGTCCCTTTGGTCACATTATTTTCAGTATTTTCTAGGGGTACCATCATTTTTGTCCAGGCCTGTTCCATGAGTTTATTTTTTAAAATAATTCTGTTGAAGCATGGTTGAAAAGCAATGTCTGACTTTCATTGGTTACCATTCATAGAATTTTTTTAAATTATTACTTTTGTCAGATTAAAGTTATTTATGTCTCCATTGTGAGTTTTTCTTTCATTGACCGAAGGGTACCAACAATTTGGTCCACGTGTGTACACGTGTTCATGTTGCTGCGTGACACGCTGGTGGACCATTTAATTAACTAGCTAGTTATCTCTTGTCCAAAGTAGTGTCATTACTTCATTTTACAGTTATTATGCACATGTTTTACTAGCCAACAAGTTTTCCTGCCTATGAAAAGGATCTCAGTCTATGGTCACTGAGCAGAAAATATATTTCTTACCTACTTGTTGTCATGCAAATTAGAAGTCTTTATAGCTGTGAATCTTTGTCTCAAAATAGTTAGGCTACATCAAATTGCAATCTTTTTTTAAAATTCATTTTATTATTCAAGTAGGATTGTGTAATGTTATTGACACTATTAAAATATGAAACCTTTTGGTTTATATTTAAAGTGTTTTCTAAAAGTTATTTACAGTTTCTTATTTGTATTCATAATATGTCTTACACAAATTAGTGAGATTGCTACTATTTTTTATTTTATTTTATTAATATTTTTAATATTGTATGTTTCCAGCCATGGAAAAGAAGTGGGAAGAGGTATACAATTATCTGTCGTCACAGTCATACCCAGAAGGCTATGACAAGTCACAGAGGCAAAACCTGCGAAGATTTGCCTCCAAATTCAAAATAAGGGGTTGGCAATTTAATGATAATTAACCTAGTATAATGTTAGCATGTTTCTTAAAGCCTTTAAAATTGCCATATAGATGGAGAACTCTGGTCTGTGAGCAGATGAATGCTTAAAACCAGAGACAAAGTGAAGAATGTATTTGAAGAGTTTAATTCTTCTCCAATTGGAGGGCACACTTGTATCATTAAAACCAGAAATGCCATATCTACAAGATTTTACTGGTTTGGCATGACAGTTGACATTGAACACTGACATTGACACGACATTTTTCTTTGTTTGTTTGTTTTTGCAATGGTGTAGAGATTATATAAACTTTATGTTCTTTACAGATATTAGAAGTGTCAAAAGGTTGGGAAACCTTTGGCTGCCGATCAGAAACTGGAGTGTATTCAGGTACATTTCACATAATGCACATATCATACCTGAATACATACATACACGCACACACACGTATACACACGTATACACACCAACAGTGGCCAAAAGTACTGAGGCAAAAGTGAAATACAATGCTTTAATGATACTCAGTTTTTTAAATAATGCAAGCAGTGGCTGGGTAGTATGGGGTGGGGCAGCCACCTACGACAGGGCTCAAACCTGGATCCTTAGATCCCCATTCAACACATATATATATATACACACACACAGTGGAACCTTGCATTACGAGCATAACTCGTTCCGGAAGTGGGCTTGTATTCCAAAACACTCGTAAACCAAATTATCATTTCCCATAATAAATAATGAAAAGTCAAATTATTCGTTCCACAGCCCCCAAAAAATAAATACATAAAAATAATTAATACAATCTATAAAATGAAAATAAAACAAATTAATCTGCACTTTACCTTTGAAAAAGTACAAATAAATCCTGACAGATAAGTGTTTCCGTTGGTGCGCGCAGGTGCTGTGTGTGTGTTTGTGTGTGTGGAATTAGCCCCTTCCCTCGCCTCGTTTTACACATTAACTCTCGTCCTCCCTCTCCCCACCTCGCTTTTTAAGATTCACAACAAACACACAGACACACACAAAGGAAACACCGTTTTAACAGGAAAAAAATTAATCTTTCTGAGACTGGCATGAATGAATATTAACTGACTCACTTTTTAAGTTTCACAACAAGCCCATAAACACAGCGGAAACACCGTTTTAACGGAAAAAAGCGAGACTGGCATGAGCGCATACTAAAGGAATCACTTAAGTTTCACAACAAACGGACACACACACAAACACGGAAACACATCTGTCTGAAAAGGTGTCTGAAGTCTGGGAGCTAGTGGGAATTGACTTATTTGGACCCTTACCAAAAACTGCCCATGGCTTTCAGTATATTATGACAGCCATGGACTACTTCTCGAAGTGGGTTGAGGCGTTCCCATTAAAAAACAAAACTGCATTTGAAGTTGCAAAACAGCTTTGTTCTGTTATATATAGACATGGCTGCCCTAAAAGAATACTAAGTCTTTTTTTTTTTTTTTTTAAAGATCAACCATACACTTTGTGAACTGCTCCAAATTAAAAGAAGTGTCACAGCAGCTTATTACCCCCAAACTAATGGCCTCGACGAAAAGACCAATGATAACTTTAAACGGTAAACTTTACAAATGGTAGCATTATCTGGCACATTACAGTACATGAAATTTTAATTTAAAAAATTGTATGGCATAATTTAAATTTCAGAGCCCTCAAGCTTGTAAATAATCAGCAGAATGACTGGGACACATATCTGGATGCAACACTCTTTTCCCTTAGATCGAAGGTACACACAACAACAAAGCACTCTCCATTTCTTTTAATGTATGGTAGAGAGTCAGTGTTTCCTTCAGAGGTTCCTGTGGACATGCCGGTAAGTCCTTCCAGAATTTATACTTGCTTTGTCACGATACTTTTTGAAATGATGTCTTTCACTTTCTTTAACTTGAATATGAATAAAAAATCCACCTCATTTACATGCAGTTGTTATCTGTCCGTAATTTTTTTGGAACTGTAGCTTTCCAACATAATTCTTCCTCAAGAGTCTGCATACTCAGACTTTGTTCAATCTAAAAACAAGAAAGTGGAGGATCGTAAAGAAATAGAAGAAAATGTTAAAAAGTCACAGGAAAAACAGAAGCTGGCATATGCCAAAAAGGTTCAGAAGAAGTACCGACATGTGATATATGGTGTTGGTGATGAGGTCCTTCTGCTGAACATGAGAAAGCGTGGAAGAAACGGAGGGAGAATTGAACCAGATTTCTCTGGTCCATATAATATTGAGTCAATTTCCCGGCAAATTGGTTACACTGCAAAATCAAGAAGGAACTACGCTCAAAACTAAATACAACATAAAACATTTAAAACCGTACAAAAGAAGCACGGACAATGACAGATCAGAAAGTTCTGCACCGTGTCAAGCAGCTGAAGACAGTATGCCTCCAGCCTTATCCACTACAAGTCCTCAGCAGACTTTCAAGACAGCTAATTCTGAACAGCATGATGGCAGTGCAACAACAAAAAGGCCTTCTGTAATTGTGTTTGCCACAAAAAATTACTCCACCGAGTACTGACAGAAGTAGTGACAGAAGCAATGAAGCCGCTACCTGCACTGGCAGAAAATCCTAAGAAATGCTGTGAAGAAGAAGATGTCGTATTCAAAGTTGTATTTCTGACCCGTTGGTCACTTTCTACCAATTTGCCTATTCCACCAGTTCATTCTTTGCATAAGGTGGTTTGGCAAGTTTGGCAAGTGGTTTTCCCACTTACAGTATTAACCTGTTGGTCACAAGTTAGAAACAAGGGGTGGAACATTTAGAATAAATCATTCCTTATTTTTTGCTGTATTAATCTTGGATAGAACCAAAGGATGCATTTATTATATAATAATAATAATAATAATAATAATAATAATAATAATAATAATAATAATCCTTATTACATAAGAATTCACATTGTACATTGTTGTATTATATGGTTTTAATGAACTATTTTGAAACATTTTAAATGATAATATTTTTCTTAAATAATACCTGGATAGAGCCTCCGAGTGGCGCAGTGGTTAAAGCGCTCGCCCTATAATCCGGAGATCGCTAGTTCGAATCCCGGGTGGTGCTGTAACCTCTCGCAGCCGGAGGTCTAGAGAGAGCTGATTGGCCGAGCTCTCTCAGAGGGGAGGGATGAGAGGTACATAGTGCTCCGACATTAATCACGGCTAGTAGTAGCCTTAATGTGGGAGCCCCCTAGTGACGGGGAGGAATTGGACACGACTAAATTAGGGAGAAAATCGGGGAAAAAAAAAAAAAACCTGGATCATCCCATTATTTAAGCATGAGCTATCTCACAAAGTTTCTAAATTCATTAACATGTGAATTAACTTTGGTACAGATATAGTGCTGAGCACATCTATGACCACTCCCTGTTTGTGTTAACTTGATGCTTATTAATCCTTTCCAGTGTTTCCCCCCTTTTTCTTTCTGGTGGTAGAAATGCTGGCACGCCATATTTGACAGGTTAAAAAAATTCTGTCTTGTGGCCTTTTTAGGTATCAGGATTGGGAAACACTTCTACATTTAGGTCATTTTATGTTGGCCCGTTGGCCCTGTTTAAATTTCCTTTTGGCCTGTTGCCCCTGTTGAACTTTGCTATTGGCCCTGTCGACGTTTCCTGTTGGACCTTTTGAGTTAACTGCATTTAATAACCCATTTTTGAAAAATACTGACTTTGCTAAATGTTCCTTTAGTTCTAAAGCTATGGGCTTCAAAGGACCATGGTCAGGTTGAAGCAGTTGTGGGACCATATACATTTTTTGACAACTTTTTCTTTTCTTTTTTATGTAAATACAGCTTGTATGTGTGGAAAAAAATATGATTTTTTGTGTATATACTTTATAATTTAAATATACAGTGAAGTCAGTTTTCTCTCTGGAGTTACTATTGTGATTAAAATCACTTTTCTTTAGTAAGATTTTATGTTAAAACTATAGGAATTACATTCTGATGAAGTACCACAATGTGTCAGAACCTGCTGCCCATGTTAAAACTATAGAAATTACATTCTGATGAAGTAGCACAATGTGTCAGAACCTGCTGCCCATGTTTAAAACTATAGGAATTACATTCTGATGAAGTATCACAATGTGTCAGAATCTGCTGCCCATGTTAAAACTATAGAAATTACATTCTAATGAAGTACCACAATGTGTCAGAATCTGCTGCCCATGTTAAAACTATAGAAATTACATTCTAATGAAGTAGCACAATGTGTCAGAATCTGCTGCCCATGTTAAAACTATAGGAATTACATTCTAATGAAGTACCACAATGTGTCAGAACCTGCTGCCCATGTTAAAACTATAGGAATTACATTCTGATGAAGTAGCACAATGTGTCAGAATCTGCTGCCCATGTTAAAACTATAGAAATTACATTATGATGAAGTAGCACAATGTGTCAGAATCTGCTGCCCATGTTTAAAACTATAGAAATTACATTCTGATGAAGTACCACACAATGTGTCGAACCTGATGTTAAAACTAGAAATTACATGATGAAGTATACAATGTGTCAGAACCTGCTGCCCATGTTTAAAACTATAGGAATTACATTCTGATGAAGTACCGACAGTCAGAATCTGCTGCCCATGTTAAAACTATAGAAATTACATTCTGATGAAGTACCACAATGTGTCAGAACCTGCTGCCCATGTTAAAACTATAGAAATTACATTCTGATGAAGTAGCACAATGTGTCAGAACCTGCTGCCCATGTTTAAAACTATAGGAATTACATTCTGATGAAGTACCACAATGTGTCAGAATCTGCTGCCCATGTTAAAACTATAGGAATTACATTCTGATGAAGTACCACAATGTGTCAGAACCTGCTGCCCATGTGAAAACTATAGGAATTACATTCTGATGGAGTACCACAATGTGTCAGTATCTGCTGCCCATGTTAAAACTATAGGAATTACATTCTGATGAAGTAGCACAATGTGTCAGAACCTGCTGCCCATGTTTAAAACTATAGGAATTACATTCTGATGAAGTAGCACAATGTGTCAGAACCTGCTGCCCATGTTTAAAACTATAGGAATTACATTCTGATGAAGTACCACAATGTGTCAGAACCTGCTGCCCATGTTTAAAACTATAGGAATTACATTATGATGAAGTAGCACAATGTGTCAGAACCTGCTGCCCATGTTTAAAACTATAGGAATTACATTCTGATGAAGTACCACAATGTGTCAGAATCTGCTGCCCATGTTAAAACTATAGGAATTACATTCTGATGAAGTACCACAATGTGTCAGAACCTGCTGCCCATGTTAAAACTATAGAAATTACATTATGATGAAGTAGCACAATGTGTCAGAACCTGCTGCCCATGTTTAAAACTATAGGAATTACATTCTGATGAAGTACCACAATGTGTCAGAATCTGCTGCCCATGTTAAAACTATAGGAATTACATTCTGATGAAGTACCACAATGTGTCAGAACCTGCTGCCCATGTTAAAACTATAGGAATTACATTCTGATGGAGTACCACAATGTGTCAGTATCTGCTGCCCATGTTAAAACTATAGGAATTACATTCTGATGAAGTACCACAATGTGTCAGAACCTGCTGCCCATGTTTAAAACTATAGGAATTACATTCTGATGAAGTAGCACAATGTGTCAGAACCTGCTGCCCATGTTAAAACTATAGAAATTACATTATGATGAAGTAGCACAATGTGTCAGAACCTGCTGCCCATGTTTAAAACTATAGGAATTACATTCTGATGAAGTACCACAATGTGTCAGAATCTGCTGCCCATGTTAAAACTATAGGAATTACATTCTGATGAAGTACCACAATGTGTCAGAACCTGCTGCCCATGTTAAAACTATAGAAATTACATTCTGATGAAGTAGCACAATGTGTCAGAACCTGCTGCCCATGTTTAAAACTATAGGAATTACATTCTGATGAAGTACCACAATGTGTCAGAATCTGCTGCCCATGTTAAAACTATAGGAATTACATTCTGATGAAGTACCACAATGTGTCAGAACCTGCTGCCCATGTTAAAACTATAGGAATTACATTCTGATGGAGTACCACAATGTGTCAGAACCTGCTGCCCATGTTAAAACTATAGGAATTACATTCTGATGAAGTACCACAATGTGTCAGAACCTGCTGCCCATGTTTAAAACTATAGGAATTACATTCTGATGAAGTAGCACAATGTGTCAGAACCTGCTGCCCATGTTTAAAACTATAGGAATTACATTCTGATGAAGTACCACAATGTGTCAGAACCTGCTGCCCATGTTTAAAACTATAGGAATTACATTATGATGAAGTAGCACAATGTGTCAGAACCTGCTGCCCATGTTTAAAACTATAGGAATTACATTCTGATGAAGTACCACAATGTGTCAGAATCTGCTGCCCATGTTAAAACTATAGGAATTACATTCTGATGAAGTACCACAATGTGTCAGAACCTGCTGCCCATGTTAAAACTATAGGAATTACATTCTGATGGAGTACCACAATGTGTCACTGCTGCCCATGTTAAAACTATAGAAATTACATTCTGATGAAGTAGCACAATGTGTCAGAACCTGCTGCCCATGTTTAAAACTATAGGAATTACATTCTGATGAAGTACACAATGTGTCAGAACCTGCTGCCCATGTTTAAAACTATAGGAATTACATTCTGATGAAGTACCACAATGTGTCAGAATCTGCTGCCCATGTTAAAACTATAGGAATTACATTCTGATGAAGTAGCACAATGTGTCAGAACCTGCTGCCCATGTTTAAAACTATAGGAATTACATTCTGATGAAGTACCACAATGTGTCAGAACCTGCTGCCCATGTTAAAACTATAGGAATTACATTCTGATGAAGTACCACAATGTGTCAGAACCTGCTGCCCATGTTAAAACTATAGGAATTACATTCTGATGAAGTACCACAATGTGTTGTGCACAGGTTGTACACAGGGCTCATTTCTCCAAAATTAAGCACTCTTGTTTCTACCCAGATGTCCATCCTTGCTGTGATAGATGTAAAAGTGGAGCGGCTTCCCTTATTCATATGTACTGGACATGCCAGTGAATTTAGAAAAATTCTGGACGGATGTCTTTAAAACCTTGTCGTATATATTGGAATGCCATCTTGAACCAGACCCTCTGATTGCTCTTTTTCTCACTGGAGAGGAAGATAAGTTCCAACTCCAGCTAAACAGCGTTTGCTGTCTTTTGCGACACTCCTGGCCAGGTGTTTTAATTCAAGTGGAAGGATGCCACCTCACCCACTCACTCCCAGTGGCTCAGAGACATTATGTCCTGTTTGTCGCTGGAGAAGATTCACTACTCAATCCGTGATTCAGACTTGAAATTTCAACAGGTGTGGGGGCCCTTCCTTTGCTTTTTTCATATACATTTATAGTTTAATTCCCTCCCTATTTGATTTTTCTTTTTTTTTCTTTTTCCTTTTTTTGCATGCAGAACCAAATAACTTCCAGCTCCATGTTTTTTCGTTTCTCTCCGTTCCTTCTTTAAATATGTCCTAGCCTTTCTTACACATATAAAGCTGGCTTGGAATCACGGAGGGGTGGGGTTGGTGGGGTAAATAGGTTTATAAAGGGTTTATAAAATGTACATTGAAACACTACATTTTTACTCTGTTATATCCCTGTTTAACATCAATAAAAATATTGTTGAAAAAAAAAGATTTAATTCTTGCCAGGCACGGTGGTCATTTTTCTTCACCCGTTTCCATTTCACCGGCAGTTCTCCACTACCAGCACACACCCACGACAGAACCCATCCTACCCCCTCCATGTCTTGTGGCTGCTGGATGTGTAAAACCTGGTCCAGCAGACCCTCGGATAGGAGCCAGGCCCAAGTAATGTTTTGGGGGGATTTTTGTGTGCCAACCCCTGGCCTTTCGTCCAGTTTTCACCTCCAGACTAATGGACAAACTGAATGCATGAACCAGGAACTTGAGAAGGCATTAAGGTGCATGGCCTCTCGGGATGCAGCGTCCTGGAGCCGCTTCCTCCCCTGGGTGGAATATGCCCACAACTCGCTCCCCAACTCTTCCACAGGGATGTCCCTATTCCACTGCTGCCTTGGGTATCAGCCATCGTTATTCCCCTTTGTCCGCCGCTGCAGAAATACTTGGCAGAGGGCTCGTGCCCAATTACAGCACACCGTCACGACCTGAGCCACAGCTCTGCCTGTATTGTGAGTGCAAATCCCAAAAAGCAGACCAGACAACATCAGCATGTCCCTCCCCCCAAACAGTGCAGCAATGAGCATTTACTTACATCTGAACAGAGTCATTTATAGAAATCAATTATCAGTAAACAGACTATCATGAAACATATAAAAAAAAAATAGATGCAGAATTACTTTTTATAGTCCAAATAAAAATGCTTTTCAAAACTTGCGGTATTGTTGTTTATTTACAATATTTGTTAATGTAATTTAAATGAGGTTTGGGCTTGGGATGTTGAGCTGGCATTGTGATCCTCCACGTTAATCTCCTCTATAGTCTAATCAGTCGCTCAACTGCATGCATAAAGTTTTCCAGAGGGCACTGGCCTCTGCACACAGAGGCAGGAATCAAACCTGGCCAGGAATCGAACCTGGACCCTGGAGGTACAAGGTGATAGTGCTAACTACTAAGTCACTGTGCCGACACACTAACCTGCACGTTTGCTTTTTGCACAATATTTACTGCTGCCATTGCTGCTACTACAGCATGAAATTTTTTGACTGCATTTACCAACTTCAGCTCTGTAAACTGGTCGGCGCTACATTGTTACTGTACATTCCATTGTGTTGTGTTTGTTGCTGTTTGCAGATTTGCACAAGTGCATTTTATGTTGTCCTTTTGTATAGTTCTTAGCTAGTTTTTGTTAATTAATGGTGTTAATTTGTGTTTTACCTAGTTAGCTTATTAAGTCTTAGATATTTTTTTTTCCAATTACATGTTTTCAATTTATGATGTTAGTTTATGTTGAATGAAGTACCTCGTCCTGGAGGAATGTTGTTTCATTTCACTGTGTACTGAAATTTTTAACTTGACTAATGGTGATTTCTCATGCAGATGGAGGTGAGGTTGTTCTCAGACACAGCATAAGCTTGTGGGAATTATCAGGCTGATGTTCACAACATGTGATTATCATATTATTCATATATATATATATATATATATATATATATATATATATATATATATATATATATATATATATATATATATACACACAATCAATCACTGGGAACACACACACAATTGGGAATGGCAATTAATCTGCATGTCTTAACTTTGGGAAGATACTGGAGTACCTGGAGGAAGCTCACCAACTACAGGGAGATCATGCAAACTCCATGTACACAGACATAGGGTGGGAAATAAACCTTTGGCCCTGGAGGTATGTGGCCATAATGCTAACCACTACACCACCATGCCGCCTATGCTCTCCATAAGTAATAAATATGTGCACACTGTAGTGCACTATATATCCAGTGGTAAGAGATTTATCATTTTCCTATGGCAAAAACTTTTAATGTACATTGTAGGTTGCAAACAATTTTTGGTTAACATTTTAATGGTTACAGTATAGTAATAACCTTAATTCTAGGGTTAAATAATAATAATAAAAATAAATAAATAAATAAATAAATAAACAAATAAATAATAATAATAATAATAAAAGCACACTAAACAAACAAACAATATAAAAAATAGACTCTCCAAGATTATTTCCAAATATAATTTTACTTAAAAATACCGTCATATTTTGTGGACATATTAGTCACATTCCTTTAATGCTAAACAGCTCTTTAAATGATCCAGTATAAACTTTTTGCACTAGAAATTTTCTGAAAGTTTAAATATGCACTAAACAATGATTAAATGTGAGCCACAGCTGAAGGCTTAGAGAAAACAGGCTTGTTCTGCAATTTCTGGCGGGTCATTTTCTTTGTGAAACACAACTCCATCTTGGTGCTCTCTCCAGTTCACCATAGTGTTGTTAGGCATTCCATATGCCTGTACCTTCTGCTTGATCTGAAGGACAGAACATGATTAAAACAACATATGATGTGCTAACACTGTAAAATAATGTGTGATCACATAATGTTGCAGCACAACCACATAAAGGGCACTTAGTTCCGCCCATCGAGAAACCATGGGGATGACCTCAGCAGAGCTATCGCTTGGCGGGCCACCCGAGGGACCACTGGCTCACCGCATTGACCAACCACCCACTCTTGACCATTGCTTTTACGTTCCGACCCAGCCAGAGAACCACGAAGAAGAGAAGAGACACATCACCCAAAAAGTCAGAAAGTCAAACAAGTGAGATCCCGCAATTCTGGAGGAACGAGGTGCACGTGCTACCAGGCGAACTGATTTGACCAAAAGACTCACCTCCGCACATTAACAATCCCTGCTGACCTAGCGCCCTATTGGGAGGCTCCAGCAGAAATTTTAAATAAAAAAGGGGCCAATAAATGACACTGTGTCATGGGGCAACCCACAATAACCTGTATTGTAATGTGGTTTCTGTATTGTGCTAATACGGACGCTCTCCTCATACTCTGGAAGCTGGGGGGTGGAGGGTTGGGGGAGACTACTGCATGTAGTGCAGACACATAAAGGGCATTTTCATATAGGGGAAGGTAAACCGGCTCAATGTAAAAGAAGCTGCGGTACCTTATTAATCGCCTTATTAATTGCCTATAGATGTTTGTGGGGGAGAGTATGGAGATACAGCATGCTGTGATTATCAGAATTGTCTACGGAGTTTTCGAAGAGTACCATTTGTATATATTTTGTAAATATTGTTTTCTTTGTTGGTTTTGGTGCACCTTTTTAGTTTGTTTTGTATATTACACTTTTGGTTTGACTAATTGGTTGTTGTAACCAATTCTTACAAACTTAAATTATAGTTTAATTTTAAGACAAAATCAATAGCTGTTTTTTTAGGCATTTATTTTGATTTGGCTAACTCAAACAATCATGTATGTGATTTTTAGAGATTTTATTAAGGTAACATAACTCTTTTATTACTGTGAGTGTATATACCAATACAAAGGCTTGTGACCGTGTGGAATGGGAGTTTAAAGTCAAAAGACGTGTTGTCTTTGTTGCTCACTGGTTTTTAAAGCATCACAGACACTAAGATAATGATCTTCCTTTTCTGTGTAACCCTCAGTTTATTTAAATATTCTGCTTGTTACAATGGAAATGACTGTTACCACCTAGATGTTGCTTTTATTAGAGTAGTAGTTCCTCCGCTAAGTTACCACTGTTGAGTCCTTGAGCAAGTCACTTAACCCGACCCCAGCCCACTCACTAACTCACTCATATGCTCATTTGTCTGTATCGCTTAATCCTGTATTCACGGTTATGGGGGCCTGGAGCCTATCCCAGGAGATTTAGGACACGAGGCGCCGCATCACAGAAAACGTCTCGGGTTACTTGACTGTAACCCTGTTCCCTGATAAAGCGGGAACGATATGCTGCGTGAAAACGCTATGGGAACATCTCTTTGTTGCCCGGTTGTGAAGCTTGTGCATGTCAAACCCGCCGAATACCTTCGGCTTATAACCTGTGCCAGGCATGACGTCACCGAATAAGGTGCACCTGCAGGTTATAAATAGGAGTGAACCGGAAACATCCTCAGGTCAATTTTGTCTGAAGGACGTCCAGGCACGCCAGCAGTGCGGCATCGGAACGCAGCAGCATCTCGTTCCCGCTTCAGGGAACAGGGTTACAGTCAAGTAACCCGAGACGTTCCCTTTCAAAAGCTACACTCAATGCTGCGTGTAAACGCTATGGGAACGAGAATACCAACGCCGCCGCACTGCAAGTGTCTGGACCCCAAGGTTGTGTAGCGTGTGCGCACAAGCCGAGGAGGTCTCAGACCTAGGTCTGGGATGCTGACTCAAGGACCCGTGAACCCGGAGTAGCATTGACATCCAGACTCTAAAATCTAACAAACGTGTGTGGAGAGGACCAGCCCGCCACATCACACCTGCTGCAGGGGGACGCCTCTTGCCAAGGCAATCGATAAGGCAATCCCCCTGGTTGAGTGAGCCCTGATTCCCAGAGGCAAAATGTGACCACGCGCCTCATAGGCTAGGGCAATGGCATCTCTCACCCAGTGTGACAGAGTCTGTCTAGTGGCAGCCGCCTCCCGGTTGCGACCCCCATGGCAAATAAAGAGCTGCTCTGACTTACGCCACTGGCTAGTGCGGTGGATGTAGATCCTAAGAGCATGTACTGGACACAGTATGTGAAGTCTTTCCTGCTCCGGAGCTGTGAAAGGCGGAGGACAGAAGGCTTCGAGAACAACTGGGTGCATGGTCGAGAATGGAACCTTGGGAAGATAGTTCGGGTGAGGATGCAGGGTAGCTTTGACTAGCCCAGGGGCAAAGTCTAGGCAGGATGGGGAGACTGACAGAGCCTGCAGATCCCCAATCCTCTTCAAAGAAGTAATAGTCATAAGAAAAACCATCTTAAGAGACAGAAGCCTGACAGGCGCTGACTCTAGTGGTTCGAAAGGAGTGTCGGCCAGGCCTTCGAGTACGATAGTTAAGTCCCATGAAGGGACCGTCGCTCTAGTGGGTGACCTCAACCGTTTAGCTCCACGAATAAAACGGGCAACTAAATGGTGCTTGCCCACAGAAACCCCGTCATTCAGAGCGTGACAAGCCGAAATAGCGGCTACGTACGTTCTGAGCATACTAGGGCATAAGCCAGAGGACAACTTTTCTTGCAGAAACTCCAGCACTGAAACAATCTGGCAGTGAACTGGGTCTATGTGTCTTGCCATGCATCAATTTTCAAATACACTCCATGTGAGGGCATAAGTTCTTCTAGTGGAGAGAGCCCTGGCACTTAAAATGGTTTCAATTACGCTGGCTGAAAGCCCAGCATGTCTCAGTTGGTCCCGTTCAGGGGCCAAACGTGAAGGTTCCAGAGCTTGGGCCGGGGATGAAGTATTGTCCCCTGTGCCTGAGACAGAACATCCCTCCTCACTGGAATCACCCAGGGTGAGCCATCGAGGAGAGATATTAGATCCAAGAACCACACTCTGGTCGGCCAATGGGGCGCTATCAATAAGAGGCGCAAACCCTGTTGACAGACCCTCGCCAGGACTCCCGGGAGCAGAACTATAGGTGGAAACGCATAAAGGCGTAACCAGGGCCACATGTGGGCCATTGCGTCCAGACCCAAGGGAGCTGGAGGAGTCAGAGAGTAGTAAAGGGGGCATTGTGCTGCTTCTTGTGAGGCAAAGAGGTCCACCTCTGCTACGTAAAATCTTTCCCAGATTTGACTGACTACTTCGGGGTGGAGCTTCCATTCCCCCTGTTCTACAGCTTGTCTGGATAGCAGGTCTGCTCCTACATTCATGTGCCCTGGAATGTAAATCGCCGTGAGGGAGAGGAACTTGTCCTGTGCCCAAAGCAGAACCTGGTGCGCTAGCTTGTTCAAGCGGCGCGAGCGCAGTCCACCCTGGTGATTTATGTATGAGACTACCGCAGTGCTGTCCACCCGCACTAGGACATGTTAGCCTCTCAACTGCTGGAGGAAGTGTTTCAGGGCCAGAAACAGAGCCATCATTTCGAGGCAATTGATGTGCCACGCAAGAAGATGACCTCTCCAGCTCCCTTGTGCTGGACGGCCATCCAAGACCGCACCCCAGCCTGTGAGGGAAGCGTCTGTCGTTAGCATCTTGCGACGACAAGACGGACCTAGAGTGGGACCCAAAGTCAGAAACCAGGGTCTAAACCACATAGAAAGGGCACGAAGCCCCTGGGGCATAACCCTTATTAGCCTCTGGGGGTGGGCCCCTGAATGAAACCCCCTGGCTCTTAGCCACAGCTGAAACGCTCTCATGTGCAGAAGGCCCAAAGGTATCACCGTGGACGCAGCCGCCATGAGGCCTAAAGATTTCTGAAAATGATGCACAGTGACCTTCTGGCCTAGCTTGATTTCCTTCAGGGTGTTGAGAATGGATTCGACATGAGCAGGAGACAACTGTGCCCGCATTGTGACTGAATCCCATGTGACACCCAAATATGTTGTCCTCTGAACAGGAAGGAGAACGCTTTTTGTGGTGTTGAGTCTCAATCCTAAAGAATGAAGATGGGCTAGGACGACATCCCGATGTCGAAGCGCTAGCTCCTGAGACTGGGCCAGAATCAGCCAGTCGTCTATGTAATTCAAAATACGGATGCCCTGGAGTCGTAAAGGAGCCAGAGCTGCATCCATGCATTTTGTATATGTGCGGGTGACAGTGCTAGGCCAAATGGAAGGACCCGATACTGGTAAGCTTCGCCCCCAAAGGCGAACCTCAGGAACTTCCTGTGCTGTGGCAATATTTCTATATGGAAATATGCGTCCTTGAGATCGATTGTCACAAACCAATCCTCTAGTTGAATTTGAGAAACAATCATTTTGACAGTCAACATTTTGAATCTGGATTTCCTGAGATAGCGGTTCAAGCCGCGAAGATCCAAGATCGGACGCAACCCCCCCCCCCTCTCTTGGGCACCAAAATGTACTGACTTTAGTAGCCCGACTCTCTGTCTGGAAGGGGAACATGTTCTATGGCCCCTTTGCCTAGCAGAGTCTTTAACTCCTGGGCCAGCAGATGTGCACGGTCCGGTTTCACGGAAGTGGAGACCACGCCGTTGAAACGCGGAGGACGATGTGCAAACTGAATCCTGTAGCCTCTGCCTACAGTCTTTTGTACCCAAGGAGATATGCCTCCGAAAGGGGCACGAGCTTTGACACTTCGGCTGGATGGCAGGAGATACCCGAACACCCAACTCTTCGTTGGAGACTGGCGCTCCCCAAAACACCAGTGGTGGCTGGGATTGAACATCGGCCTCCAGGGAGTGCCAGGGAGGAGGCCCTGTTTTGTGATGAGCCCCAGGGCCCCCAGGCGCATGAATCTTAGGGCTTCGAGAGGAAGCTCCTCAGATCTGGTCTTTTTGAGGCAGATTTCTGAGAAGGGCGACGAGCCCCACCCCAGTCTTTACGAGGGGATGTGCGGCTGGTCATGCTCTCCTTCTGGACCTCACGCCTGATAGGGGCCAGACCTGGCCAGGGCCGGGTGGCCGACGGTCCCTGTTCTTGAGCACGGCGGGGAAGGAACCTCCCAAAATCCTGTTCATATAGCTTTGCCCCCCGAAACCTAGTGCCCCCCGAAACCAGCTCTGCAAACGCCTTGTCATCAATCACCCAACCAGTGCTCAGGTCCTTCAGCAGGTCAGCCTGGTAAGCCTGCAAAACCGCCATGGTGTGCAGTGAAGCGCCAGCCTGTCCTGCTGCCTGAAAAGCTTTACCCACCAAAGCAGATGTCAGTCTGCACGGCTTGGAGGGGAGAGTAGGCTTTTTCAGGGAAGATGATGTCCCAGGAGAGAGATAGCCCGCAAGCGTCTCTTCTATCTGGGGCATCATCATATAACCGCGTGCTTTCGCATCAACGATATTCGAATAAATCGAAGTCGATTGCACAAAAACACGCGATGAATATGGTCTGTTCCATGAAAGGGTTAACTCATCATGGAGGTCACCAAAAAAGGGGAGAGAGAGGCGTTGAGGCTCCTCCCCCCGGCCACCTGACAGAAACCTGTCGTCTAGTCTTGAACGCTTGGGGGAATCTCGCTTCTGCGGCCTGTCGATATGCAATCGCTCGAGGAAGATTCTTCCGCTCCTTCACAAGAAGCGCCGGAGCGCGCTTGCGAAGCGGAAGCTAAAACGTCCTGATCCGGAGAGAGCGAGAGAGAAATCGGAAATTCCGTCTCGTGCGCGTCTGCCAGATCAGCACGCGAGCCCCAGGAATGCGCCGTGGCTCGCGGTTTCTCTTTAAAGAAAGTGAGCCGCGCGTGAAGCACCTTAATAGGGAAAAGATCACAGTACTCACATTCTCCCTGAAGCCCGAGGCGAGCGTGTTCTTCCCCCAAGCACTCAAGACAAAATTCGTGAAGATCGCCCTCTGAAAGAGATCTATCGCACGGAGGCACGCATCTCTTAAGCAACTCCGCCATATCGGTGAGTTAAAGCTGTTATTTTTATTTCGCTTTCATTACGGCTTGTACATGCACACGCAAACACAAAGCGGTCCTGAAGACAAAAAGATCTGAGGATGTTTCCGGTTCACTCCTATTTATAACCTGCAGGTGCACCTTATTCGGTGACGTCATGCCTGGCACAGTTTATAAGCCGAAAGTATTCGGCGGGTTTGACATGCACCCCGCACTACAACTGGGCAACAAAGAGATGTTCCCATAGCGTTTTCACGCAGCATTGAGTGTAGCTTTTGAAAGGGAACACATACATACACACTCATTCACCTGATACAGGCAATTTGGGTTCACCTAACCTACATGTCTTTAGATTGTGTGAGGAAACCGGAGTACCCAGTGGAAAACCACCAAGCACTGGCAGAACATGCAAACTCCATGCACACAGAGGCAGAAATCAAACCTGGCAAGGAATCGAACCCTATGTGCTAAGTATTTTTTTATGTATATGTGATGAAGAAGGCTAAACTTACTTCCTAATGTACTTTTTTTTTTTTACAATGAATGCATTATGGGTCAACTTAAGGCACTCTGGAGGGGCAAAAAACTCCCGTGTGAGTAGTGTTCTATGGTGGTGTTTGTGATACTCTGCTCCTGTGTGTTACACCACTCCTTCATACTGTATGCAGTGTTGAACTCCTGTGTGTGGGATAAGTTGCAAGCTAAATGCTAAAGCTAATACGCAAGGAAGTGTGACGCAAAACACGTCAGTCATCAGCTATCGTGGAATCTATAGTAAGCTATGGGTAAGTTATAATTTTCACAAAATTTGAGACTGGATATACTTATCAGATAATGTTCTACATTGTAAATGAATTTGGTGTTACTGATTCATGTATGTTTTGCATATTCATTATGCAACCAGAGTGTTTGGGAAAAAGCACACACACACACACACACACACACATTTTGTCTTATTTTGTCTTATACAAAATAATTTATTTAGGTGTTTTTAATTAATTTGGGTTTAGCAGTGTTAATGTAGTGCTATATAATTTATAATTCCATATAATCGATTTGATCTTGATATCGTCTGTATAATTGTTTATGTCCTTACACAATTTATTAAACAGTCAAGAAAGGGGCTTTTGTTTCGGATTATGTCTATTGTTTTATAAGGTCATTAATTTTTTGTTCATATTGCTCATAATATATATATATATGTTTATGTGTTTTCCTTCTCACAGTGAGCTGTATGTAAATATCAACTCCCTGTTTATCAGCTGATTTCTACAACTTTCTTGTGTGATGTGTGATAACTTCAGAATTGATCTCTCGTTTCAAGAACACCACGAGAGCACCTCTTAGTCAGGCACAGGGTCACGTGTGTTTCTTTAAGGAAATTATGTGTGCATTAACCCAGTGAAATCGTGCATTCTATAAAATGTTTGCAGTCGTGTTTGTGTGTGTCATGCGACATCGTACTGTAACATAATAAAATCATCGAGAACTTTATTTCAACGCTGTTGGAGATTGTCATGGTGAGGACGGACCCTTGACCCTTTGCCTTTCTTGCACCACTAATAAACATACAGTATTTAAACACTTGCTTAATTATGAAATAAATTATTTAATGCAACTTGCAGATTACTTATACTTCATCAAAGCAGTTTAAGTTCAGGGAAAGCTTTGCTAAAAACCTTTGAATAGAATTGGATGTTACTCCAAACTGTTTAAGGGTTTATAGACCATATGGGATTATAAGATCATTACTGTTTTTATCTTCCTGAAGCTTGCTGCCTTGGTGATATTAGTGACAGCTAGAAGATCTTTGACACCTTCCACAAGGAAGGTAAGCCCCAGAAGATCAAACAGTACCACAAACTTATTGGCTGCCCATAATATTACTGTACTTGAATGGCCAGCCATCTCACATGACCAGAAAAGTCAAGAGGAAGCTGAAGGCTGAGATCAAATCAAGCTAGTCCTGAAATATTTCGCTTTATGTGTAATGAATAAATATGAGTTTTACAATTTAAATAATAATAATAATAATAATAATAATAATAATAATAATAATAATAATAAAAAACCGTGTACACAATATTCTAGTTTTTTGAGATGCTCTATAAATGAGCGGATTCGTTTTTCAGTTGAGGCGGGCCTTTGCTGTACATTACATATGATTTTACTGTATTGATAATATTATGCAGTATGCTGTTCAAATTGAAACAGAGCTGTCATTAATATTCCATATAGTATATGAACCTGTATAACCCTTATACAATAACGTGAAATAACATTCAATGTGAAATAAAATATACTGTATAAGCCTGTACCCTGACATAGTTTGGAGTAAGATCTGATTTTATTCAATAGTTTTCAGCAATGTTTTACATGCACTTTAACTATTTTGTTTTTTGCAAATTGCAAGTAATTTATTTACTAATTAATACATTACATGTACAAATATGTAGTTTACTGGTTTGTGCAAGAAAGGCAAAGGGTCAAGGAGTCTCCTTTCCATGGCAATCTACACCTGGGGAGAAATAAAGAGATTATGTTAATATGAGTGTCTGGTAGAAATGCTTTATTACGTTAATACTTTATAATAATACTAGTTAGCTTATAAGTACATATTTGGACAATGATTACAAAGACGCCATGGAGCTAATTGTTTTTGTCAGCATGTTTCTCTATACTAAATAAGCTTGCTATACTTTTTAAAGATGCCTATTTACATTTCTTTTTCTTGCACTCTCAGTTTATGTTCGTTGGTATGTAGGTTATTGGTTTCTGTGTTTGTGGTTCATTGTACATTTTGATTTTGGTTTCTGTATGTCATATGTAGTGTCATATGCGCTTCAAAGTAAAACTGCAATTTGCAGCTGCATTGATGAGATTCCTGAGAGCTGCTGTTATAGAAAATTAATAATTCAGCTGCACTGTGATATTATCTTCTATAAAGCACTGTATGGTCATGTACCACAATACCTGGTTGAAAACGTTTGCTCTGTTATGTTCCATGGATGTTTAGATCACAGGGCGCAGGTGCTTACATACAATACAGAAATGAAAACTGTAGTAATGGAGGATGAAACCAACCTTCTCCAAGATGGCCGCCTGGACCACAGGATCATTCACATCCTGATTGGACTGGACTCTTACTTTGATGGTCCTTTGTTTTCTGTGAAGCACAACTGGATGCAAAAGGACAAATAATTGTACAAATAAACATGATAATTAACAGACACAAAATGTAATCATGTATAGACATAGAATGTAATCAATACAACTTTACTCACGTTTATGACAGAAGAAAGGCTTTATGTCTGAACACTGCGCATTAGCGGCCAGACCATTATAAAAATAAGCACAGTTTTCATTTCCAAGCGCATTATCAGGTTTTCCAGTCATCCAAAGATTGATGAACAAGATGGTCTGATCTGACCACTTCCAGGGCTCCCTGAACAGTCCAATCCAAGTATACAAAGACAGCCCTGAAATCTTTTGCAGTATAATTGAGTTTTCTGTTGAGTTTCTTGCACTGGCCAGGTCTGTGTGATATTGTTTGCAGTATGTCCGAGCATCATACCAGGAGACTGAAGAATTTATGAAAATATACCTATTCTTGCCAGTGTACCTGTCTGTAAGAATGAATAATATTAGAAATAACAATGCCCAATTCATTTATTTATCTTTACAAATCACATACAATATGTGCAAATACAGTTGTTCATATACAGATGTTTAAACATCCATGGGTTGCATGGAACTGGAAAGATGTAACAAAAATTCCATTAATAAACACATTAAACATTTATTCACACTATAGACTGGTGTCCAGATAGAAATAAAGAAACAAGACAGGTAAGTACATACACAAAGTTTCATGTTAATGAAAATTACCTATTTTTGTATATATATATATATATATATATATACAAAGCGCTTATATATATATAAAGTTGTGTTTTATATTTATAGCACTTAGGTCAGAAATACCTTGTAAAGTATTTACTTGTAAAGTAAGAGTAAACAACATGTTTCTCACCATCGAAGCATGTAAAGGGATAAAGAAGACCACATGGCATATCCCACCAACCAGAATGGTAACTTAATAAGGTGCACCATTGATTTTGGTATGAAGGCTGTGAAGGATACCATTGTGTCACAATTCCCAGTGGCTCGTTTCCCAGAGACCAGTAAAAGCCACTTCTGTCTGTGTACATTCCAATCCAAGCAGTAGAAGTTAACTGGCCCTGTGCCAAATTTTGAATTGTCACGAGGCCCTTATTACTGTTAATAGTGGCCAGATCATCAAAGTGGGCCCGGCAGTAAGCCTGAGCTTCAGTCCAGTTTCTCCCATGTTGGATCAGATGGTACTCACGGTAATCAGGCAGGACCGGGGGGGATCCTGTGGAGGAGAATTGCATGTGCTATTGGGCTTTGAAATTATTCATTTTAATTTTTTTAAAGTTATATGGAATACTTTACATTACTGACCCATAAAATTGTTGTTGTCATTAAGTGTGTATTAGTTATCAATTACTGCAATTAATGCAATATAAACTCATGCAGTCAAATTATAAAAGACGGGATAATATGAAGAAGTAAAAATGCTACCCAAATACCGTGGAACCTCGGATTGCGAGTAACGTGGTTTATGATTGTTCCGCAAACCGAGCAAAGATTTTTAATAATTTTTTCATTGGAAACTGAGCAAGTATTAGTTTACGAGCGCCGAGTATCATGTATCACACGCATGCGACTCTTATTTTGACACCGAGCGACACCCTCTTAACGCCCCCCCCCCCCTTCCTGGCTACAAACATGCAGAAACTCTGTTCTGTCGTGATTCTTTTCAAAGGTAAGGTGCTGGTTCATTTGTTTTTTGTTGTTTTTTTTTTTTACTTTACAGCAGTGATTCCTTTAGTATGCTCTCATGCCAGGGTCAGAGATTTCTTTTTTCCCTGTTAAAACGGTGTTTCCGTGTTTGTGTGTGTGTCCATTTGTTGTGAAACTTAAGTGATTCCATTAGTATGCGCTCATGCCAGTCTCGCTTTTTTTTCCATTAAAACGGTGTTTCCGCTGTGTTTATGTGTTTGTTGTGAAACTTAAAAAGTGAGTCCATTAATATGCGCTCATGGCAGTCTCAGAGAGATTTCTTTTTTTCCTGTTAAAACGATGTTTCCGTTGTGTGTCTGTGTGTGTGTGTTTGTTGTGAATCTTAAAAAGTGAGGTGGGGAGAGGGAGGAGGAGGGGCTAATTCCACACACACACACACACACACACACACACACACACACACACACACACACACACACACAACGCCTACGCGCACCAACGGAAACACTTATCTGTCGGGATTTATTTGTACTTTTTTTTAAAGGTAAAGTGCAGATTAATTTGTTTTATTTTCAATTTATAGATTGTATTAATTATTTTTATGTATTTATTTTTTGGGGCTGTGGAACGAATAATTTGAGTTTTCATTATTTCTTATGGGAAATGATGATTTGGTTTACGAGTGTTTTGGAACACGAGTCCACTTCCGGAATGAATTATGCTCGTAATCCAAGGTTCCACTGTATTTTTTTGTATTACAAGTTGCTCCACTACATTTGATAAGTTTTTAAAAATATATATTTACTCTTTGTTTATTAATCAATTACACAATATACATTGCCCAGCAACAACAAAAAAATGTCACACACTCTTATATTTCATTGGACTGCATTTAGCTTTGATTACGGCCACTGCATTTTAATGAGGTTATGCGAGGTCATAACCAAGCCTTCTCCAGCACACCCCAAAAATTCTAAATTGGGTTTAGGGTCTGGGCTCTGTAGTAACTGGTCCATGTGTAAAAAATTATGTTTCATGCTCACTGAATCACTCTTTCACAAACCTAGTCAGCCCTACGGCTGTGAGAAAAACTTGCTGCCAGCTGAACCATATTAATAACTGCAGTAATTATCCAATAGTAGGCTCTTAACTATTTGCTTAGTTAAATCCTGGTGGTAAGTCTTTTGACCGGGCAGTGTGTATTTATCTCTTTTTCACTTAATTTTGTAGATTTTTTTATGTATGTCCCAGAAATGGTGGTCTGTAACTTTTAAACTGTGTTACAGTGGTGGACATTTCAACTTAGCCTTGTCAAAGGTATTGTGCTCAGTATTGAGTAGCTATACTTATAGACTTAAGTATTTATTTAAGTATTTTTTACTTAAATTTAATTTCTCATTAACAGTGTCAACTAGTATGCTGAGTGTACAATTCCAGTGTACAATTGTACATATTCAAATAAAATTTAATTTTTACATAAAAAAAAAAAAAAAATTCTGTACATAAAGGATTGTACTAAAGGGTATCAAGAAATTAATTTTACAGTTAAAATTTCACAGCCATATATAAAATCTATAAATAATAACTTCCTAATGTTCTCTTAAAGTTGATAACACAAATTCACAGTTTGTCGTCATGTTACTGTCCTTGTGAATGAGTTCTTACTATAGAAATAATAATGTATTCGACTAAGCAGATTAATATAAATGTGTGATCTGCAGCTGCAGTATTCTCAGGGCTTTTGATACAGAAATTCAATTTGCACATTCTGCCCTTCTGAATCCTTCAAATTCAGATGATGGATGTGAAAAAACTGAAGTTTTGTCATATGCAACAGAACCTGGTAAATTCTTTTTGTAACTTTGTTTATTTTGATCGTAGTGAAGGCATTTGGTTGTCACAAAGCACTAAGAAAATGCATAGAAATGTTTTCTGTCTTACCTGTGAAAAATAGAATAATAAACAGGAACTTCTCCATCACTGTAGCGTTGTTAGGAAAATTAGTAAAGAGAAATGTAGTTACCTTTTCTTAGCTGTAATTAAAGGAGAACTCTAAGACAGCTAAAATTTTAAAAACCATGTTTGTAATCTGGCTCTGCGGTGGACAAACTGAGCTGACTTTTCTCTTTTATAGGCTTAAAGGCTTATGCAAACTCATTTTTTTTTTCAACAGTTCATCACGGAACTTATTCAAATACTTAATGGGCGTGTATAGGCAATGGTTAAAGCAAGACTTATGTAATAGGCTTGGCCAGACAAAAGAGTGAAATCATGTCATCGGTTCCACAATATGTTGGACGAATTTCTTTACAACTCCATCCATGTTAACATAATGCATTCATTCGATTCCTCCACATTTTCAATTGGACCATTTTGCGGTGTTCTATTGGATTCATCTTCAGCGACTTGGGAGGCCAATGAAGCACATTGAACATTGCATCATTAACTTATTTTCTTGTTTATGGAACCAGGTTGTGATTACATTTGCTTTGTGGCATGGTGTGTTATCATGTTGTATGTTTCTATTAAAGAATGAGTAAATTGTCAAAAAGTCAAAATGACGATTGGTTTTAATGGACCTACTTGCTGGCAACACAGCTAACCGCAACTGCCAGTGCTGTGCATTTCAGTTTTCAGATATGTCAGCTAAAACAAATTATAATTACTTATGTAAATTTTATTGCTACTAGAATGTGGGAAAAATTTTAAACTCACCAACCGTTCATATTCTTATTATTTCTTGCGATAGAAACAACTGAAGGCGGCACAGTGTTGTAGTGGTTAGCAAAGTCGCCTTGCACCGCCATGGAGTCTGCATGTTCTCTGCATGTTCTCCCCATGCTTGGTGGATTTCCTCCGGGTTCCTCTCACAGACCGAAGACCTGCCCGTATTGAGTGTATTCAATTAAATTCTATTAATATAGTGCTTTTAACAATGGACATTGTATGTGTGTATGCCCTGTGAAGGATTGGCACACTGTCCAGGGTGTACCATGCCTTGTGCCCTAAGTCTCCTGGGATAGGCTCTAGGCCCCTGCGAGCCTGAATATAGGATAAAGCAGTATAGATAATGAGTGAGAGTGAGCATATAGCATACAGCAGTTGGCAAATAGACACTCAAAGTCTTTTTAACAGTAAGTGTTGTGTTAAATTAGTTAATTACTCTTATTTGCTACTGTGCATTTTTCCCACTGGAAACATTACAGTTCACCGAACCTGTCCAGTTCTGAGAAACGTTGTACAGAATCTCGAGCTCAATGGTCAAGTGATTTAAAATCACTTTAGGTAGTATCACCCCATGTATGAGAAACCAGCAAACAGCATAGTGAGAACACAAAGCGTTTCTTGGTGTTTCAGGCAAACAGAAGCTGCTGAAAGATCTTGTGAGTTGTAGGGCAGAAGAGAGACTGAATGTTCCAAATCTGGTGAACTATGAAAATCAAGTATTGATCTAATTGCCATTTGATGGTTTGCAGGTCCTGGGTGAATTGTTGAACAACTGATGTAACAACTTTGTTAGTCAGAAGTGTTGAGACTGCTGGGGAAAGCCAAAATCTTTGCAAAAACTATTCTGTAAACACACTGTGTAATCCTGTGTAATTCTGTGGTGAAATCCAGTACTATATTGGCTGTATGTGATTGGTAATGGTCTGAGGAGGCCTGCTGGAGCTTGGTTGACATGTTTACATCTTAAAACAAATTTCATGCTGCCACAAAGCTGAAGACATCTTTCTTTTATTGTTGGCCACCAAAAATGTTGCTTAACTTGAGACAGTGTTCACGTTGAGCCAGGATGACAAGAAAGTTTAGAACTGTGCCCCCATTTCAGTATCTAGAAGTGTAATGTGAGGGGGATGAAGAGGTTATTAGGCGGTACATTACTGCTCAGTTGCACAGAGAGCACACAATAACCTGGCAATGAGACAGCACACAGCGCATGCTAAGTGCTGGGAGTATTTAGAGAATGGGAAAAGAGCATGGGAAAACACATGACAGTCTAGGAAAAACATGAGCACATGGGAAGAATGTTGGGGAAACTGTCTGACAGGGGGCTGTTGGGTATTCGTGGAATGTGACAAGGATTGGGTTAGATGCGTTGTTAAAACCTAGAAAGGTGGTGAACCATAAAGTATATGAACAAAGTTATAAATGGAGTTCCCTTTCGAAAGCTACACTCGATGCTGCATGAAAATGCTATGGGAACATCTCTTTGTTGTCCGAAGCCTGTGCATGTCAAAACCGCCGAATACCTCGGCTTATAACTTCTGCCAGGCATGACGTCACCGAATAAGGTGCACCTGCAGGTTATAAATAGGAGTGAACCGGAAACATCCTCAGATCTTTTTGTCTTCAGGACTGCTTTGTGTTTGCGTGTGCATGTGCAAGCCATAACGAAAGCAAAAATAAAAAGGAAAATAACAGCATTAACTCACCGATATGGCGGAGTTGCTTAAGAGATGCGTGCCTCCGTGTGATAGATATCTTTCGGAGGGCGATCTTCATGAATTTTGTCTCAAGTGCTTGGGGGAAGAACACGCTCGCCTCGGGCTTCAGGGAGAATGTGAGTACTGTGATCTTCTCCCTATTAAGGTGCTTCGCACGCTTCTTGTGAGGAAGCAGAAGAATCCTCCTCTCTCGCTTCCATGGAAGTAGCCTCCTCACAATGCTCCTCCAGTGCTGACAGAGCTTATGAGGAATTATTAGAGGTTATAACGTGTGCGGTCGAGAGATTGCATATCGCGAGATTCCCCCAAGCATTCGAGATTGGACGACAGGTTTCTGTTGGGTGTCCGGGGGGAGGAGCCTCAATGTCTCTCTCCCCTTCTTTGGTGACCTCCATGATGAATTAACTCTTTCATGGAGCAAGCCGTATTCATCGCATGTTTTTGTGCAATCGACTTCGACTTATTCGAATATCATTGATGCGAAAGCACGTGGTTATATGATGATGCTCCAGATAGAAGAGACGCTTGTGGGCTATCTCTCTCCTGGGACATCATCCTCCCTGAAAAAGCCTAATCTCCCCTCCAAGCCGTGTAGATTGACATCTGCTTTGGTGGGGAAAGCTTTTCAGGCAGCAGGTCAGGCTGGCGCTTCACTGCACACCATGAAGGTTTTGCAGGCCTACCAGGCTGACCTGCTGAAGGACCTGAGCACCGGCGGGGTTATTGATGACAGGGCATTTGCAGAGCTGCACCGAGCCACAGACCTGTCTCTCCGTGCAACCAAGCAGACGGCCCGTGCTGTGGGCCGTTCTATGGCTGCCATGGTATCCAAGGAGAGGCATCTGTGGCTGAACCTCACGGGCATCAAGGATAAGGATCGTGCTGTCCTCCTTGATGCCCCCTGTCTCGCCTTCCGGCCTCTTTGGCGATGCTGTTAATTCCGTCCCTGCTAGGTTTGGGGAGGTCGAAGCTATATGAACAGGCCTTTGGGAGGTTCCTTCCCCGCCGTGCTCAAGAACCGGGACCGTCAGCCACCCGGCCCTGGCCAGGTCTGGCCCCTATCAGGCGTGAGGTGCAGAAGGAGAGCGTGACCAGCCGCGCACCCCCTCGTAAAGACTGGGGTGGGGCTCGTCGCTCTTCTCAAAAATCTGCCTCGAAAAGACCGGATCTGAGGAGCTTCCTCTCTTCAAAGAAGAAGCCCTGAGGCTCCTGGGGCCATGGGGGTGTCTCACCCCAGGGAGGGGCGCCTGGATTTTCTTCACAAAACAGGGCCTCCTCCCTGGCACTCCCAGGAGGCCGGTTTTCAATCCCTGCCACCACTGGTGTTTCAGGGAGCGCCGGTCTTCAACGAAAAGTTGGGTGTTCGGGCATCTCCTGCCACACTTCAGGATACCCAACACCTAACACCCCCCCATCCAGCCGAAGTGTCAAAGCTCGTGCCCCTTTCGGAGAAGCTGGCAACGTGGAAACTACTGCCAGGCATATCTCCTTGGGTACAAAGGACTGTAGCCACAGGCTACAAGATTCAGTTTGCACGTCGTCCTCCGTGTTTTAACGGCGTGGTCTCCACTTCCGTGAAATCGGACCGAGCACATCTGCTGGCCCAGGAGTTACAGACTCTGCTGGGCAAAGGGGCCATAGAACATGTTCCCCTCCCAGACAGAGAGTCAGGCTACTACAGTCAGTACTTTTTGGTGCCCAGGAGAGGAGGGGGGGTGCGTCTGATCTTAGATCTTCGCGACTTGAACCGCTATCTCAGGAAATCCAGATTCAAATTGTTGACTGTCAAAATGATTGTTTCTCAAATTCAACTAGAGGATTGGTTTGTGACAATCGATCTCAAGGATGCATATTTCCATATAGAAATATTGCCACAGCACAGGAAGTTCCTGAGGTTCGCTTTTGGGGGCGAAGCTTACCAGTATCGGGTCCTTCCATTTGGCCTAGCTCTGTCACCCCGCACATATACAAAATGCATGGATGCAGCTCTGGCTCCTTTACGACTGTATTTTGAATTACATAGACGACTGGCTGATTCTGGCCCAGTCTCAGGAGCTAGCGCTTCGACATCGGGATGTTGTCCTAGCCCATCTTCATTCTTTAGGATTAAGACTCAACGCCATAAAAAGCGTTCTCCTTCCTGTTCAGAGGACAACATATTTGGGTGTCACATGGGATTCGGTCACAATGTGGGCAAAGTTGTCTCCTGCTCGTGTCGAATCCATTCTCAACACCCTGAAGGAAATCAAGTTAGGCCAGAAAATCACTGTGCATCATTTTCAGAAATCTTTAGGCCTCATGGCGGCTACGTCCATGGTGATACCTTTGGGCCTTCTGCACATGAGAGCGTTTCAGCTGTGGCTAAGAGCCAGGGGTTTTCATTCAAGCGCCAACCCCCAGAGGCTAATAAGGCTTACGCGCCGGGGGCTTCGTACCCTTTCTATGTGGTTGAGACCCCGGTTTCTGACTTTGGGTCCCACTCTAGGTCGGTCTTGTCGTCGCAAGATGCTAACGACAGACGCTTCCCTCATTGGCTGGGGTGTGGTCTTTGGATGGCCGTCCAGCACAAGAGAGCTGGAGAGGTCATCTTCTCGCGTGGCACATCAATTGCCTCAAAATGGCTCTGTTTCTGGCCCTGAAACACTTCCTCCAGCAGTTGAGAGGCTACCATGTCCTAGTGTGGGTGGACAGCACTGCGGTAGTCTCGTACATAAATCGCCAGGGTGGACTGCGCTCGCGCCACTTGAACAAGCTAGCGCACCAGATTCTGCTTTGGGCACAGGACAAGTTCCTGTCCCTCAGGGCGATTTACATTCCAGGGCATATGAATGTAGTAGCAGACTTGCTATTCAGACAAGCTGTAAAACATGGGGAATGGAAACTCCACCCCGAAATAATCAGTCAAATCTGGGAAAGATTTTACATAGCAGAGGTGGACCTCTTTGCCTCACAAGAGGCAGCACAATGTTCCTCCAGCTCCCCTGGGTCTGGACGCGATGGCCCACACGTGGCCCGATTACACCTTTAGGCGTTTCCTCTGATAGTTCTGCTCCCAGGAGTCCTGGCAAGGGTCCGTCAACAGGGTTTGCGCCTCTTATCAATAGCGCCCCAGTGGCCGTCCAGAGTGTGGCTCTCGGATCTAATATCTCTCCTCGACGGCTCACCCTGGGTGATTCCAGTGAGGAGAAATCTTCTGTCTCAGGCACAGGGGACAATATTGTAACAAACACGCTACTATTATTGGAAATAATAACTTGCCGTTAGCAGAATCAGGGTTGGGTAAGGACCACCAGAAATCAATATTTGTGTAATCAAAAGTGTATATACATTTATTTACAGTGTCACACCATTCACTCACCAGCCTCGCACACCACATTCATACAGTCCGCAATGTTGCCAAAGATTTAGAGTCCTTTCTCTCTTTTGCACACAAGACCATTAACAAATAAACAAAAACCAGAGAACGCCCCGCTCCGCGCCTGATGTCCTCCGTGAGCGACATCTCCTGTAAGGGCGACGCGGTTATCACCGACGCACCAGTCCCGCGCCCACTGCCGCTGGTGTAGTTAATCCCGGAGGAACAGGCGTCACTCACGCCGACTCCCGGGACACACACACACACAAAACACAAAACAAAAAAAACCTCATGCGCTTTTGGACGTACTAGGTCCCGCATTCGGGTTTACAAAACATTCAGCTTTAACGATAGCATTTAGCTTGGGCTGTGATATGGCTGCAGTTACCTAGGCCCAGCCTTTCTCCTTCTTTTATTGATTTAATGTGAAATGCTTCCATAGCGCCCCCACAGGCCAGGAGCCCGAAACTAGGTAACTGCCCCTTACAATATTTAATCCTCGGTCCGAGTTCTGGAACCTTCATGTCTCGCCCCTGAAGGGGACCAACTAAGTGATGCTGGTCTTCCAGCATAATTGAAACCATTTTAAGTGCCAGGGCTCCCTTCACTAGAAAAACTTATGCCCTCAAATGGAGTGTATTTGAAAGTTCCTACATGGTAAGACATGTAGACCCAGTCCACTGCCAAGTTGTCCTCTGGCTTATGCCCTAGTACTCTCAGAACATACATAGCCACTATTTCGGCATGCTCTGACCGATGGGGTTTCTGTGGAAAAGCACCATTTAGTTGCCCGTTTTATTCATGAAGCTAAACGGTTGGGGCCGCCCACTAGAGTGACGGTCCCTTCGTGGGACTTAGATATTGTGCTCGAAGGCCTGGCTGACACCCCTTTTGAACCATGTCACTCCTGAGCTGCCAGTGAGCCAGACCCCTCTGCCCTCTGGAGGTGTCTGATTTGTCCTGGAGTCCTGTTTCTGGTTGGAGATCTCGTCACATGGATCTCGTTGCATGGATGCCCCGTGTGGTCTGCCTGGGATGCGTGTGGTGACTGGGGATGGTTCCACTTTTCACGAAGATGGTCCTGTCCTTGACTGATGCAGACAGCTGTTCTCTGAGGACTTGTGACTTCAGTTGCTTGATAGTTCAGGACTGGAGTTTCCTACAGTCTACCTGAGCCTCCTATAACGAACTGGACTCAATTTTAACTTAAACACACCTCCTGTACTGAACTTCCAATATCATACAGTATGAGCGCAGATCAATCTCTGCTATCTGTTATCACCCAGATGAGGATGGGTTCCCTCTTGAGTCTGGTTCCTTTCAAGGTTTCTTCCTATTACCATCTCAGAGTTTTTCCTTGTCACTGTCGCCATTGCCCTCGGCTTGCTCATGAGGGACAGTGTTATCATTTTGATTCATACACGTTCACATCTCATACAAACTTATATAAAGCTCATTTGCGACAATGTCAATTGTTAAAGACGCTATATAAATAAAATTGAATTGAATTG